>MU178046.1:43617-70437 GCA_016695465.1 Suillus americanus | reverse complement strand
TATGCAGCAGCAAAACGCTTGCTGCGTTATCTTGCTGGCACCATCAATCTCTGTCTCGTTTATGGAGGGGACCATGCTGATGAAGGCCTTCGTGGTTGTTGCAATGTGGACTGGGCTAGTACTCCTGAGGACTGCTTGTCCATCTCGGGGTACGTTTGGTTTTACGGTGGGGGTATCATTGCGCACGTTTCAAAAAGCAGACCACTCACGCGTTGTCCTCAACTGAGGCCGAGTACATGGCCATGACCCACGTCATCTAGGAGGGTCTTTGGTTGAAGTTGCTCTTCATTGCTATTCACATCCCCTCGCCTCTACCCATAATCATCGAGATGGACAACACCGGCGCCATTGCACTCTCCAAGGAGGCTCACAACCATATTCGTTCGAAACATATCGACGTCCATTACCACTTCATCCGTGGACACATTGAGCACGGTACATTTCTGCTCAAGTGGCTCCCGTCTCATCACAACACGTCCGACATCTTGACGAAGGCCCTTCCTCGCCCACTATTCTTGAAGCACCTCGCAGACTTGCAGCTCGTGTCTCGGTGAGGGGGTATGTTGGCATATAGACACTGTGTTACCTATTTCTCTTGCTTCTCTTGCTTCTTGGTACTATATAGCGATTCACCATCGTCACTCAGCCACCGCATCACTCCGTATTCAGACCGATTAGTAGCGTTACGGACTCACACGTTTGCCTCAGCGTTTGTTTCCCATCTGCTGAGGTATGTTATATTTCTTGTCCTCGTACCTAGACTCTTATTGATGTAACTACTAGACCTGACTTCGTCGCTCTAGGTACATTCAATTCATCAGTGCTTGTTTCCCATCCGCTGAGACCTGACTTCGTCGCTCTAGCCTAAAAAATCGGATGCTTCAGGGTGCAGGTCGTAACCCATCAAACTTCTTTAGCAGCTAAAGCGACTTGAGCGAGAACTTGGGTGTTTTTCAGATTAGTAGTAGCCGGCCTTAGCGAGCTTTACCGAAGTTTACGAAAGCTACGGTGAAGCATTGGTGCCGGTGAAGGAGCTGTTTGCAACACAGTTGATGCTCTGAGTTTCAGACTGTTATCAGATGATTTCGCTCCGTGAATTTCACCGAAACTACTGTCCAGTGCTGTACTACGTATGACTCAAGAATCTCGATATAAAAAAACAGACAGTGTCTCTGGAGCAAAGGAACCGATACACAAAAGAAAAAGAAAACAGAAGTCCTTTACTTATGCAAACAAGAATCCATAGTCCTTTCATGGATCTTCAGCCATCGCTTGCGCGCCCTGCTTCAGGATTTGTATGATGGCTGTGTTGTTAGCACTATGAGGTTCAGTGAGCTAGGGTGTCTTTTGATATCATAATGGAGTGCATACATGGAGTAACCATCATTAGGCGAATTTCCCGTTGCTACCGCTGGTGTTGAGGAGTTGGTTTTATCTAACTGGGTAGCAGTGCCTGAAGGGGTAATGCCCGTCGAGCCATACTACAACGAGCGTCAATCAAATACATCACAAGGAAGGGAAGTATTGACCTGGTATTGCGTGATGCCTGCCAATCCAGCGCTGTTGCCCACTGCAATAGAGTTGAACATGGTTGAATATTGGTCATTTCTGTATTTACGCACTCTGCATAAACGAGCTGTAACCCTGTTGTTGTTGCGTGTCACTGGCAAAATTTGTCGTTGCGGTGGCGTCCGTGATTGCTGCGGTGACATTCATGACAGCTACGGGGATAAGAACATGAGTACATGGTTGTCGACCGTTGAATTACGACAACATTACTTTTACTAGATGCGTAAGGAGCGCAAGTCATGTTGAACGGGACGTAGTCGTTCAAATTGGATTGGGTGACTAGACCGAATCCATTGAGGACAACAGGCTTCCCAACGCTGAAAAGAATGTAAGTTTAGCCATTGGCTGAGCCAGACCTTAACTTACACGGCGGCAAACTGAGCTGATTGCTGGATCCACACAAGACTCGAGTTGATCTTGTTTTGGACGGGGTCAAGGTTTGGGTCATTGGGAGCGTACGAGTTCTGGTCGGGAAATACTTGGAAGGAACCGAAGCCTATGTTGGGGATGTTAAGGATGTCTTGACTGTCGACACCATATGAACCATCCGTTGTGGGGCCGATCGAGTTGGAGACATCCCGCGTTGCTGAAAAATGATCAGAAACATCGCAATTCGATGACATAGACCAGAGTACCTGTAGATATCCAGCGACCCCTTATCATTGACCCGTCTTCTTTTAAGGTTCCTACACGCTTAGCGGCTGCCCTGTTTTGACGTCTCGACTCAGCACGCTGCCTTATGATCTGCTCTTTTGTCAAAGGGACGACTTTGCTGCGCTTCTTGCCAGGTGCGGGAGAGGGCGTAGGCGAAGATGTTGGTGCTATGGGGTACAACTTCGGACAATTTGTGCATTGGAATCCAGATGTTCTACGGAAGATTGAGAATCACAGCCCTAAAGCGACAACGTGTGATACTTACCCAGCGGAGACGATGTGGTTGGGATCAATGGACGCAATGAATTCAGCCATCAGAGCGTGCCACTTTGTGACGGTTTGTGTGGTACACGTTGGACTAGTAGGCAGTGTCGAGTTGCACCTGACACATGGTAAGGGTCATGTTCCAAGGCAGTAGATACACAGGGCGAATTACCTAGCGTCATTCGCAAGCTCCCAACTGAACACAGCAGGGCTGTTGAGATAGCGTAAAACGATCTGCTTGGTGTAATTCTGGAAGGCGGTCAAGACATTGTCGTTCGTGTAGAAATCGTCGTGATCCTGAAGTCCGAACTGGCGGACATATAGATCCATACCACCTGTAAAACGTCGATTTGTCCAAGGTCTGACCAAACACTAAGTGCAGTGTTGGCTCACCGTAGTCGTTCGAAAGAGTGTTACGCGGCGAAGTGACAGATGCAGGCGCGTCAGGTACTGGATTCCAGTTATTCGTCAGTGACATGATAACATATAGCCCTTGTTGTTCTGCCATTTGAACCACTGTATCAAGTTTCTGTAGTCCAGTTGGTCCGTCGTTGATTGTAGTAGTGCCGTTCTGTACCAACTGAAACCACGTTCCACTCTCTGGAGTGGTTTCTACGTCTGTCAATCAAGACGGTAAAATCGTGAACCTCGGCAGATTGGCGATGAACGAACCGTTAAATGCCCAAATCCTGATGACTTTGATACCTGTATCAGATATATTCTGCAGTACATTCCAAATGTCATCGTTCGATTCCAATGTCGGCAACCAGTACAAGTTAGTCCCGACGAATCTAAGTGAGCTATGGTGCGATGTGTTTGCACACTATATGCTGATATATAAAAAAGTCACCTTTACCTTCCGTTGACAGAAAATCCATCTTTACTAGAGCTCACGAATGAGCTGTTACTGCCTCTCTTGGAGATCGTCCTTGAGGGAGCTGCAGCCAAACATGACCAAATAGCAGTTAAAAGCGAAAAGCATGAAAAGAGGTGCATGGCAACCGCTACTCGGGAGAACAGAGGTAGCAGGAAGCTAGTACTCACCCAGGGATTCGTTCAAGTTTATAACACTATTCACGAGGTGGGTTGCGCATAAGGGCACGGCACGGCATGTGCGTTATAAGCGCACAAATGAATAGTCTGTTCACTTCCGCTCAGGCGTCAATCAGATTCTTTCAGCACGATACACGCATGGACAAACCCTTCACCGGAAGAAAGGCTATGTCGAGCATTCTAGCGCGGTGAGCGATGGATGCGTATAATGCAGGCTCATGTGCTATGGGAAATAGTGAGCGCAAAGACGCGACATGGTATTGCGACATACTAGCATAAAAGACGCGGGCGTCTTCCAGGTGGGCGGTGCGCCGCATGATATGTAAGTTTACGTCACAATTGACGAATGTGCCACTGATCGACAGTAAAGCACTGGCACTGACTCGGCCATTGATTAATGTCTCGAACTCATTAGGGGTTGAGTCGTGCACATATGGTATAGCCTTGAGCGTTGTAGAGGCGCTCGTGTCAAACTTTATGGCACAGTCACAGATGCTTTTGTGAGGATTTATGGCGACGGCAGTAGTATACATACGCAATATTGCATACCCGTATCCTTGTGTTCTAGCTTCGATTCCTCGGAACTTTCCTTATTCTTAGAATGTTGTATACCACCACGCGCAGGATCATTAATAATGTCAGGTTTCGATAATTGAGCGACGGGCCCGGGAATGCAAGGGCCAATTGTGACTGGTAGACAAGGGTGGCCGGGCTATTGGCAGAACATACTATCCCTTCCATTTCAATAGGCAGAAGAAGTCCTTGTCATCGTGAACAAGATGGACGTTTTTCGAGTGAGCCTGGAAAACCGTGCAACCAGATATTTTTTTGGCTCTTCTGCGGTGCCTGATGCTCGCCAAAATGGTGGTTAACGTTCAAGACACAGAGACAGTGCTTGTAGCCCAGCGTTGCGTGTAGCACGGTGTGCAACATTCTCCCCTCTGAAAATCACATGATCTGTTAGTTGGACAATTATGTAAGCGTACGTAAGTGAATCGATGTAGTTCATTTCCGACAGGTCTCGACAAATGGAAGCTTTCGGGATGAGTAAACTCGTCTGTGATGCATGTGAAGGCCAAATGAATAGCGATAGGCTCGCTTATAGCCGAGTTCCCCAGCATGCGAGTCATGGTCAACCTGCTCTATAGTTTGAAATAGTCATATAACCAGTTCCTCCTTCGAAGGGCTCGGAGACACTCAAGACTAAGGGCAGCGCATTTTTATCTCGAGTTCCAACTTTTAACGGTGACCTGTACAGGTGGTCACCGGGAGCGCTCTTGCGCAGTTGGGCCTCCAAGTACAGTAGTCGAGACTCGAGTCCTGTTGATTCGTGCTCGGCATCTTCTGGTATACTGGAGTAGGAGTACTTGGTCCCATCTTCAAGTATACGTATTTTCTCTCTTTCATGTTGGCTCGGACTTCGTTTCCTCTTTCGGCGCGGTAGGTCTGTTCATCGCGTTTCTGATGGATCACGAAGGCAGCACCCAAGCTCCGGGGCCCAGCACACCCGCGTGGCGTGTACTACATAGCATCATGATGCCAATTGGGTGGTAAGCAGCCTCTTCGTTCCTGCAGGGAATTCGTTGTTTCTTACTAGCGCACATATGTGACAGCAGGGTACCTAGATCTAGCTCAATTCGAAGCTCGAGGCTTGCTTGTCGCCTTCTGTGGCTGCAGTGTGGCACACATGCACCAAGTTAACAGCGCCCTGCAGCAATACTTAAGATGTCACCGGACAGACGTCTTCACCATTCTGCGCTTCTACCTTCGAGATGAACTTGGCAAACTTTGTCAAAATCGTGAGCCAACCTCCATTGCTCTGCGGGGTCTCGTTGATCATACTTTCTCTCATAGTGCTCGAGTCCTACTAGTCTGCTCCTAGTGACCATCTTCGGCCAGACCTTGATCATGGGTTTTGCATGGGGCTTCACCGGAGCGATCTTGTTCGCAGGGGTTCTCGTACTACCTGATCATATCGTTCACCTGATCGTGGAGTACCCGACCGTGCTGACCTTGATAGTTATGCTGATCTCAACCACCTTGTCCATCATTACTTCGATGTGCGTCTTCCTCTACATATCCAGTCCGAAATCTTACCCGTCTGTTATTGCATAGGTTCTTCACATTTGCCATCAAAGAAGCGTTTCGGCGCCACCTCTCGGGGCCGATGACACTGCTCAAGCTTCGCATTGCAATAGCGTTGAGCAAGTCGACCTGGGTACTCAAGTCGCAATGGAGATTTTTCAAGCTGTCGGCCCTCACGTTGGTGGTTTATGCGATGGTTACATTTCTGAACACGAGGTCTGCACTTTTCTCAATGAACCTAGTGGAGATATATTTGACGCTGGTTTGTACAGTTGGGGCACTTTACTCCTCCCCACCCATGTCCAATGGCCTGTGGGAATGTTCGGAACGGAATTAGACCTAGGATCTGTTGCATTTGTAAGCCAGTTGAGTACGGACCTCAATACAGAGTATGCGAATAGTGACAATGGTATGTCACTGTTTCAATTTCAATTGCCAGCAACGGTTGGGGTGCTCAAGAGGAACCATTCTAGTACAAGCACGTGCCTTTCAAACCATCAATGTCTTGACTCTCCTCAGTGGTGTTGCTGCGATTGACATTCAAGGAGGTGTGCAAACGAGTAGTATGTTCAGCTTCAACGGAGTTTCATACAATCAATCGACTGGTGAGTACTTCGGTGCTTAAAGATGATGGGCTCACTTGAAACTCGAAAGGTGGAGTTCTTCCTGCGATAGAGGAGTACTCTGGATCATCAAACCCCACAGGTCCTGACGTTGGCCTGGCGTTCTCTGGGGGACGAGTACCGGTTGATACCAGTTTTGACGGGGGGCACACACGCGATGCAGGCCTTCAAGGGATTGCGAAGAGCTACACTGTTACACAGCAGGGTGTCACAGCAAATGTTTCATGCCAGCCAATCGACCGCAGTCAAAATACATTTACTGTCTACAACCAAACACCGACGCAAGGGCCAAGTATCACGTTCCTTACGTGGGACGCTGTTGCGAATTGTTCTGGAAGTGCGTTCATCTCTGATATGAACTCGTTCACAGCTGATCAGTTACAGATTTAAATTCACTGCCCTACTTCACCGCTGGCAACGCGAGCGGTCAAACGGACAATGCATCCGTCGGCCTTCTCCCTATTGTTGTATGTCCCAACCCAAACTCGACGGCATTCAACCCATATAAGTTTGGTACGGTTTTTATCATATTCCTTCGGTATCTTTCGAGTAAACTCTTTGCAGATGTTTTTGTGTCTGGCTCAGCGTACAAGTACAGCTTTCTGCAAACGACCGTTTGCGAGGTCGTTCCCTACCTGACCACAGTCAACGTCACTTATAATGGAGGCGTCGTATCTGTCGATCGGATTGATACATCTTCTGGTTTAACGAGCAGTCCGAATCTTCCTCTATCTCAGTATATCGCAACTGTGATTGCTTATCAAGCGGGGACAAACCAAGGCATGACCACGAATACAATTGGTGACTTTTTGACCACATACGGTACCAGTAATGTATCAGTCGTGTACAGCGAACTGGTGACTGCTTCCGCTTCCTCTGATATCAATATGACCGATTTCTTTGCAGGAAGATTACTGGCGCGGTATTACAGAGTTCGCCTCCACTGTAAGTGACCTTCATGCATTCTGTGGATATTATTAAAAATTACATCTAGCAACTTCGATCCGGATACTCTGCTTCGGGAGTTCCGTCAAATATGACAAGGTCGACGAACGGCACGATGTATATCACGACGTACGGCTGGCGAAGCAAATCCTTCACATATATCCTTCTGCTTGTGGTGATCACCGTGATCTGGGGCGCCACCATATTAACCGCTGGGTACAGCCTCATCCAAGAAACAATCCATCCCTCCGATCCATCTTTCGACTTTTCTGACCCTATTCATCTCATCATCGCGGCATCTGGCGGAAGACTTGAATCACAGCTTCACAACGGTGATGGAAATGAAGCAGGTAATAGCGAGGACATTACCGTTCGCTTTGAAGATGTACGTGACAAAGTGGGAAGCAGAATCAGCAAGAGAATGGTCCCTGTGGTTTAGAAACCCCTGCCAAAGACTGGGTCCCATTGTTTGTACTAGTGAATTTACACATTCCCTTTTTTGCACTTGCTTCGACATTTTAAGTTAAGCTCGAAGCACGGTGGAGTGGGGTACCACTCCAGTGGCAGGCGGGTGTTTGCCACCCTTTGCACAGCTTAGTCAGCAGGAGTACCTGCGTTGTCGTAGGTAGCATGCATCATTAGCCTGTTGAGGCCACACCAGCTTCTGTCTGCCAGAGGCAGGCACATTGTCAGCCGCGCCAGTCCAACGGGAATCGGGATCATCTTCACGCGGGCACGCTTACAAAGGTAGTGTTTCGCTCACCTGCGTCAACGCTCTGACACGGTCAATGTCGTATACTACTGTAGAGATACGCACTTAGCTTCGATGTCATCTGGGTCCGAACCTTAGCTTCGAAGATTCGAAGACCGCTGTGACCTGTGACACCTTAGAAATAGCTTCGAACTGTCACCACTGCCTCAGCTTCCACCACCGAAGGTGATGCTGGTCATGAAAAGTGCAGACGCATGGAAAATACCTAGTACAATTTTTTTTGGAAAAATTGACTGTAATCTACATGTTTTGTTCATGTTTTACCGTATGTCACAATTTACCTTCGACGATTTCAACTTCGTGTGACAGTCACACGAAATAGCTTCGATTTGTTGGACGTGTGACGCTGTGACGAAGCTAAGTGCGTATCTCTACAGTAGTCATGATACTAGTCCATGCCTAGAGTTTTGCTGGTTATAAATAAGCACCTACGTTTGAAACTATCAATGTCTTAGCTCTCCTCAGTGGTATCGCTGCTGTCGACATTCAAGGAGGTGTGCAAACGAGTAGTATGTTCAGCTTCAACGGAGTTTTATACAATCAGTCCACTGGTGAGTACATCGGCATTCGAAGATGATAAGCTCAATTGAAACTTGAAAGGTGGGGTTCTTCCTGTGATAGAGGAGTACTCTGGATCATCAAACCCACCAGGTTCTGATGTTGGCCTGGCGTTCTATGGGGGACGAGTACAAGTTAATACCAGTTTTGACTGGGGAAACCTCGCACGCAATGCAGGCACTCAAGGCATTGCAAAGAACTACACTGTCACACAGCAGGGTGTCACAGCTAATGTTACATGCCAGCCGATCGACCAGAGTCAAAACACATTGACTTTCGACCCAACAGTGACGCAAGGACCAAATACCACGTTCTTTGCGTGGGAAGCCATTGGGAATTGTTCTGGAAGTAGAGCTGATCACGGTCAAATTGACGGTCCAGCATGGGCTTACCCAAGCGAGCACTGCCACCACATCACGTGAACCGCCACGTTGGAAAAGATGCAACCCCAGACAGCAACGTTCGATCCGCAGACAGGGTCTGGAAATGCGCGGGAGCGACATTTTTGAGCCAGGGACAAGCTCTGGACAACTGCTGGATGGGGTGGAGGCTCCCAGGTGAGCACAATGCCACTACCTGTGGGAGAATGCCGAGACGCTAATTGAGAGACTGCAAATTTCTCACATTAGGACCATCAATCTTTTGTTTGCACCCACCTTCGGTCTTGGTGGTGACTCGTCCTTCCCTCCTGCCAAAAAAACATGCTGCATGCTGATGTGCTGCAGATTGACGGTCCTCAGATTTGCAGTCTCAGGTGGCTGCCTATACCATACATGGTACTGCCACCGATTATGTACACATACGCTACTAGTAGTGAGTACCTCCTCTTCTCGTTCCACTCCCGTCTCCTCCATGCATAGCGGCCGCGCTCATCAACCTACTGATCTTAAATTGTATTTCCAGTGTACTCCTCGTCATGGGCATCAGCGACCTGTGGGAGGCATGTTCCCACTGTTCACTCGGCAGGTGCTGAAACTCACCCTATCCTTTGTCAGGTGCTTGAGCCTGCTGCAACAACGGTGCCCCTTGTCTCTCTCGCCATCCAGGGCCGCTATGAGGGACCTGCACCACACTTGCCTTATATTATTGGTGTGGATGCAAGGTTTGTGTTTGCTCGCTGTGTTTGATGGCAAGAATTCTCACTTCTTGATTCTAGTGCATGTTCGAACAATGCCAGCAGGGCAGGTGGCACTGTGCACATGCTCAGACAGGCAAGAATCCTGCCCTTTGAACATTTTTGTTTCGCCTTGCTCGACTCGCCCGGCTCCCAGTCCAATTGGTTTTTGCATTCGACGGCAACCAGCGATCCCAAATCAAACGGGGCCACAGAGTGTCTACCAACAACCATTGGATGGTCAAGCCCATGCAGCGCCTACTGAATGCATTCAACGTGCAGTGGATCATGGTGAGTTTTTTTTCGTTGTCATCTATATCAGTCCTGGCTATCTAGGCTGCTGGAGAAGCTGAGGCACAGTTGGCACTGATGAATGGTGCCGGTATTATTGACAGTGTCATGACGGATGACAGTGACATATTTGTTTTTGGTGCTCAGACTGTCCTGCGCAAGTAAGATCTCTCATGTTCTCTTTTGCATGCCCTGCTGACTCTTTTTAAGCTCAACATTTTCAATATATTTGACCGTCAAATTGTATACAACGAGTGCCATTCAAGAGCATGTGGACCGCCATCTTACCAACGATGGATTCCTTACCCTTGCCATCTGCTGCAGTGGCGACTATGATAAGGCAACCCAAACCAGCTTGTTGTCAGCTAGGCTGACAAGACCTGCTTCTAGAAGGGCCTGCCAGGGTGTGGCCATGAGACGACACTTGGCCTAGCTCGCTGTGTGGATGCTGGTGTGCTTTGTGCTGCCATATGTGGCAACAGCCTTGATGGGCCTCTGCAACAGTAGCGGGACACTGCTTGGTATCATCTTGTGGATGATCCCACTGGAAAAATGGGACGTTCTCACCCTGCTCTTGCCCACTCACTCCCTGATTCATTCCCTGATCCATGCATCATCAACTTGTATGCACAGCCTGCAGTCACTCCAATCGCCCAGCTGCCCATTCTCCAATCCCCTGCCCCACCCGACATTGCTCCACTTGCCTCACTTGTTCAACAACTTCTCAGCTGGGAATCAAAGAAGATTGTCAGCACCTTTTGGTCGATGATCTGGCCTGTTGTGGTCTTGCATGAAGTCCTTGAGGATCTTGCTAATAATTCTCCCAAAAGTGACGAGGTTTGTTGCTGTTCTCCTTTCCATGTGAATACTCTGACAGATGTCAGATACAGATTGCTCTTGCTCCAGCCTGCACAAGGGCAGTGTTTCAGAGCTATGCTGTGCACCCAAAGAAAGCCCTTGCAGGCGTTCCAGGGCACAATAATGATGTGCCCACTCATAACCTTGAGCAGTCCACACTCCAGTTGCTTGAGGACCTGCCTGGATGCTCTCATTGTGAGGATCACACACCGAGATCTCACAAATTTGTTCGAGTTTGGCTTGCTGACAAAATTTATGATTCTTGGGTGCAGACAATGATCCTGCCATCTCCAAATCATCCCAGCACCTCAAACACTACTCTCTCTTCTGCAACTGTCATTGATCTCATGCACAATGATGAGGCAGCGGCAATCAGTGATGTCATGGACCTCACTCAAGACGAGGATGATGCGGCACTCTGCGGCACTGGTGTTAGTCATGACTTTATTGATCTTACTCTCTGATGTGCTCGTGTTGTTTTTTCAACCTACTGTACTTGTATTTCATTCTTCAAAGCTATCTCATATGTTTCTCTTGTTCTGATTTCATTTTTCCCTCAATTCCAGCAGTTGAAACATGAAGACGAGATATGTATATTGCAAGTAATTATTTAACCACAATGACAAGTTCTTCTGCAGCTATAGCAGGGGTCGCAGCCTGGTTTGTTTGGATTCATGTAGTGTTCGCGAGCCTCTGCTGGATTGTCGTTCCAAGACAAGAGGTACTTGAATATGGTACCAGGGTTGTCAAAATTCTCGGCCCACCCACCCCAGTCACAGATCTTCCAGAATGACCAGCCTCGCACCATGTGCAGAAACTGACACCTGCCCCGACGAAACGAGTGGGTACCATATGGACGTGGATCAACACTAATGTCAAGGAGATTATTTCGGAAGCATTCGAGAAAGGAGTCTGAGGTCTGAGTATAGCACGTCAACCTTATTCTCTTGGTGTCTAGACACTTGAGCCAATCTTTTTGCAAAAGATGAACCCGTTGAGGTCTTCGTGTTTCTCCTGAGCTAACAGCCACCAGATAGCAAATGCTTGCAGCAAGCACATCCATGGCTGGTCGGGATCAGCGTATATGTAGAATGGGGCTATGCCTGTGGGTTCGAGGTTAGCCATAAGGTGGGCAACAGTCCATACAGTCACTGACCTCCATACTGATGCGTCTTTCGAAAGGGTAATTCTAGCTTCACTCAGAACTGCGTGGGTCGGTAGCTGACTTGTGAGGTGAAAAGTTCGGGAGTTGCGTCAAGCCAGTGGTTTTTTATCAGTAAGTCTTGAACCTGGAATGTGACATCGGCCCAGGTGATCTGTAAAGCTTTGTCATAGCGGAGCAGGCAAAGCATAGAGAGAAGGTAGAGTAAATAAAGCATTGTGTGGAGCAAAAATCCAGCCAATTCAGACTGGTTTTCTGCCTTTCGTTTGTGCAAGATTGGACCGAATTCCTTTCGGTCCGTAGACCATGCAAATTCCCAGAGCCTCTTCATGGTAGGTTCATCCATGGCACGAGCACTCATTACCGCTTCACCTGCTCGGATCTACAGGTAAGATCAGTGCCTATGCTGATTTTCACAATGTGGTAAAGTCCAATACCTTTTGCCGAGGAAGACTGACCATATACTGTGAAATGGTCACCAAAAGTGACGGGTTTCCAATGAATTTCCCCGGCATGGCTGGGTGCTCCAACCAGGGCTGTGTTCCAAGCTGGTAGTCTCTGCCAAATTTGTGGCTTATGGCGGCACACATCTTCTGTGCTGTGCCATATGTCGCACGTGGAACACTGGGATCCTTTGCTTTCCCAGTCCATATGTATATCATTCTCATCGCATCTCAATCCCATAGCTTAGCATGAAATAAATGCAACATTTGATGCACTCACTTATCCATGATCCACAGTGCAATCCACATTGGAAATTTGGCTGGAAGGTTTGGAAAAAGCTTGTCGATCTCGCTTGCAACCTGTGCTTTGTCAATGGTGACACAAAAGTCTTTGAACTGATTCCAGTATCTGGAGAGATCATGCATGTGAGATAAGACATTTTTGCTGGTCCATGGCATACCTCTGGTAGTCAGAGAGTGTTGTACCAATAACTACTCCCTCTTATGCTGCTTGTAAACTAGATGCTAACTGGTTGTGATGCACCACGCTGTGTTTAAGCTTCTGCCTTCTCGCATTTTCTTCACCAGTGTTCGTAGTACCAAACCGAAGGGTGCCAGCAGCTTCACAGTCATCAACATCAAAGCTGTTGAGTAGAGATTCCTCCTCCTCAGTCTGATCCTCTTCAGCAGCCTCAACACTGATGTGTTTTGACTTGGCAAAGTATAGAGTAGCACCTTTGAAAGCTCATAGTAAAGACATGATAGAAAAATTTGAGGTCAGACCAGCCTGAGATGATCAAGAATTGAAATGCTCTGCCAGCACAGAAACAAACAAACTTGAACCCCCTGAATTTAAACATCAACACTTACACGTAAAAACATCACAGTTCATGGTGTCGCCATGTCTAAACTTCAGGACATTGACTCGGAAGTGCTTGAACTGCCTGTACTTGGTCAAACGTACACACCAGGACAAGCAGTGGAATCTTTCACTTGGACAGTGCACGTCACACATTTCTCTCCCTTTCAGCATGTTTGATTTAATTCATGAAAGCATAACAGAACAGCGAAGACAACAAAGGCTAACTTAATGAGAAGCTCAAGAGCTATGGTAGGCCAACCCATGGCAATCGCACGGAGATGTTGGACAGGCTTCGTCAGTTTTCCAATGACCGGGATGAGTGGCTGAGGTGTGTCACTGGCATGCGCCCTGAATCAGTGCTCATGTATCTAATTTCTCCCGCATGGCAAAGCTTATTCAAACCTAAGCTGAAATGGAAATGAGGGGAACATAACTCATGCCAATCCCTGTCAAAACGAAGGATTGAGGAGGCGTTTGGAATTGAAGAACAAACAATTACTTACAAAAGCAAGAAGAGTGCAAATCGCACACAACGGGCACTCCAGGATGATGATCAAGCTGCAAATTCAGCATGGGTGAGCAGGAGTGATGCTATATCATGCTAAGCTCACAACAATATTGCCAAAAAGGCACATGCAGTGCTGTCAGTGTTTGGTATGCCTCATGATTTGAGCGTACCACCTCCAATAACACAGCAAAACAGCTGCCACCAACAAGTTGCTGCCGCAAGTGATGCTGAAGGACTCAGACATGATGGACATCCACAACAGGATGCTTTTGCCATTCGTATGCGGGGACTAGATTCCAATGTGTTGTCTGTGCAAGAAGATCTCAGCAATGTTGAAAATCACATCAGTGTCCTCACATCGCACATTCTTGATATGAAAACACTGATGGAATCAAAAGATACATACACTTTACACACAGAGAGCTCTGGGTGCCATAACACAATTGTCCAATCCCACACACAAGCGCGCATTGTCAGCAACAATGCACTGTCCAAACCTCGCACAACCACACAGACAACATCTGTGCCTCTGCCTCCAGACACAATCCCCCCCGAAAACCTTGGAATTGCGCACCTTGGCCAAGAGCAGTTTCTATATGACAGGATGAATGTACCATCACCTCCTACAATCCACCTCTCCAAAGATATCAACTAGCTGTGTGAAGAATGGGAGGAATCAAGCTTACTTGTTGTCAATGGTCGCGGAATCCCTGTCAAATATTGGGGAGAGTTCTACAAGAAAGGAAAGGGCATCAAGACTGCAGCATGGGATGCACTTTGAGTGGAATGGGGAAATTGGAAGGTATGATTCACCTTCAGCAAGTCATATGTGCTATCTGACCTCCCATTTGAGTTCATTGCTGAGGAACGGCAGTGATACCCAGACAATGCCTCATTCTGGCATGCATTCAGTGACGAGAATGGCAAAGTTTTTTCTTACCAACAGGTCCTGAACTGTATCGCAGAGCACTGGGTCTCTGCTGCTGCCCGAGATGCTCGCAATGCACGGACCTTTTTTGGTGGCAATCTCGACCACCCACTAGCCCACAGTGCCTTTCACTATGCTAAAAGTGGCAAGACTTACTTGTCAAGCAAGGACGATGCTGTTGCAAAGAAGTGGCGCGAGCTTCTGACAACACGTCCTGACATTGTCGAACAATGGACATGCTGAATTCTCGGTGACCACAACACTCAGGAGTGGGTTTCTTTATCATAAGTATTGACCTTGCCGCCCCAACACTCAGGAGCAGGTTCTTTTATCATATTCAATCCTTGATGGCTTGCCGTCTCAAATACTCAGAGCGGGTTTCTTTATTGTATCCCCCGGACTCATCACTTACTACATATCCCATCTGCGCAGCAGCACACCATTAAATTTGCACTGTCTACTACTGTATCCCTACCTAGCTGTTTCTACTATGGTACACACAAGTATGGACTGAATAATCTAGTCGTCTTGTCTCCAACCCATGAATGGAGCACATTGGTACCTGGTGCAGGGATTTGGTGAGTCTCGAGGGCCAAATGGAGACAGCACATACCCATAATCATGTTCGGAGAGCTCATGAGCTTCTCCAGCGCACCTGTAACCAAGAATGGAGTGCCCCACGAGCTCTCCATGGGAGAGCTAAGAAACCAGACAAGAGATGCCACAAAGCGCTGGTGGAAGCGCTGGTAGGAATAGACAAGAGATGCCACAGAACACTGGTAGAGAGCACTGGTAGGAATAGACAAGAGATGCCACAGAGCGCTGGTAGAGAGTACTGGTAGGAATAGACAAGAGATGCCACAGAGCGCTGGTAAATAGACGATCCATACTGAGAAGAGAAAGGGCCATTGATCCGTACTGAGACAACATACAAGAGGATAAGAAGTTGATCATAGTACTGAAACCATGGAGGGTAGCCAAGCCTGGATATCAATCCAAAAGAGTGTGAAATGTTTGAGGCCAAGCAAAACACCAAGGTGATGTACGACCCAGAAAGAATGCTAAATGGCAAACTAGAAGAGGTGAAGAGAGGATGGTAAGAAAGAAGCACTAAGATAGAGAAACAGTACACCTGCCACCAGATCTCGGTGAGTGCAAAGCATGATAGGATCCAACACAAACATTAAGGCCACCGGTGTCAATCCAAAAGAGTGTAAAATGTTCAAGGACGAGGTAACGAGTGAAACGCCAAGGTAATGTACAGCCCTGTGGAGAAATGGTATGCCTGCCACCAGATCTCAGTGAGTTGAAAGCATGACAGACTCAAATCCAAGCATCATGACACTCACCAGGTGCCAATCCAAAAGAGTGCAAGTTGTTCGAGGATGCGAGGTAACAAGTGAAATGCCAAGGCGATGTATGACCCAGAAAGAATTACTAAATGGCAAACTAGAAGAGAAAAGTGAGAGAACGATAAGAAAGAAGCACCAAAGACATGCATTCATCAATATCTGCGCCAGTGCTGTGAATTGTGAGGTGCTTGTCAGGCACTTGAGCCAGTGCCACCTTCCTCAATATCTGCGCCAGTGCTCACTGGCGCTGCCCAAATCTGGAATCGAGTCTTGGATGTTGATCGCACTGACTGGTGCTGATTGTCGGTGGTTGAGGTCCAGGTGGAGCGCGATTGGCAATTGAGCCCAAGGAGGGAGGCAGCGCTGTGGCTGAGTCATCATGTGTCATGTTTGCAGTCTTAAGTGAGACTGCAAACGCCACCGGTGAGACCGTCAATTTTTCACACGAAGTGTGTTTATCTCTGCCATGAACTTGTCCACAGCTCATCAGCTCCAGATTTAAATATGCAGATCTACTTCACTGCTGGCAGCGTGAGTGGTCAGATAGACAATGCAACCGAGGGATTTCTCCCCATTGTTGTATGTCCTGACCCACTTTCGACGACATTCAACCCGCATAAGTTTGGTACAGTTTTTATTATATTCCTTCGGTGTCTTGCGAGTAAACTCTTTGCAGATGTTTTTATGTCTGGCTCAGTGTACAAATACAGCTTTCTGCCAACGACCGTTTGCGAGGTTGTTCCCTACCTGACCACAGTCAACGTCACTTATAATGGAGGTATAATATCTGTTGATCGGATTAGTGCATCTTCTGGTTTCACAATCAGTCCGAATTTTCCTATATCGCAGTACATCACAACTGTGATGGCTTATCAATCGGCGTTGAACCAAGGCATCGCCACAAATACAATTGGTGACTTTTGGCCGCATACGGTACCAGCAATGTATCAGTCGTGTACAGCAAACTGGTGATTGTTTCCACTTCCTCTGGAATTAACATGTCTGACTGCTTTGCAGGAAGATTACTGGTGTGGTATTGTGGAGTTCTCCTCTACTGTAAGCGACCTTCATACATTCCATGGATGTTATTGAAAACTGTATCAGCAACTTCACTCCGGATACTCTGCTTCGGGAGTTCCGTCGAATATGACAAGGTCGACGAGCGGCACGATGTATATCATGATGTACGGCTGGCGAAGCCAAGCCCACACATATATCCTTCTGCTTGTGGAGATCACCATGATCTGGAGCACCACCATTTTAGCCGCCGGCTACAGTGTCGTCCAAGAAATAATACATGCCTCCGATCCATCTTTCAACTTTTCTGATCCCATTGATCTCATCATCACAGCATCTGTCGGAAGACTTCAATCAGAGTTTTGCAAAGGTGATGGAAACAATGTAGACATTAGCGAGGACATCACCGTTTGCTTTGAAGATGTACCTGACAAAGTGGGAAGGAGAATCGGCAAAAGACTTGTCACTATGATCCCGGAATCCCTACCCAAGACTGCTTGACCTCGACCACTAGATGTTGATGTCTGCGCCCCAACATCTCGGTTGATGGTGGGAGCATGAAACCTGTTTGTTTGCCAAGGCTCGTTGATGTGGCAATTGAACAAGGACTACGACCCACCCTGACATTATTAGGTGCAGCAAGAACTACTTATTTGATCACTATACACAACATTGCGAGTTTATTTTTCAGCGAGTTCTTGAACACCGGATGACTTACTTGGCTAAGACTGGTCAAGATGGACGTCTATGAGTCAAAGCACGCATTGACAGTAGAATCACATAGGATTGGCAATCCTAGTCATTTGCCAATGCAGGGTGAAATAAAAAGATTAGCATGCATTTAAGTTGATGAACACACAACACGCTGTTACGATTATGTAACTTGTATTGACGAGGTTCTTCCTATCGATGGGTCGGAAAAGTTCAGCATGCTTTGATTTATCTACATATTGATATCTATGCCATCTCCAGCCATGCTTGTGATTTCTTTTTTGGTGCACACCTCTTGTCTGCTTGATGGTACTTACTATATGTAGTGCCTGAGTTACATCAGTAGCATAGTCAGCCAGCCAATGAAAATCGTTATCATCAGTAGCTCTCCCAGCTCGCCCCTCCAACACGTCACATGACTTCCTGCGGGCATCCAAAAAAGGAATGTGACCCCAACAGAGACAAGTGACTTGTACCATAACATAACATAGCTGTACTCTACTACAAGCACATACCATGGACTCAGATTTATTACCCAAACTACAGATATGCTCAAAGTCAAAGTGCAAAAATGTTCTCCCTCATGATAGTACCTGGAAAACATGTGAGAGGTGCCAAGAGTATGATAAAATCAATGCAGCTGCTTGGAGGAAGAGAAAAAGAGAGGCCCAACCTGAAGAGCCGAGGCCTGCCCCACCCCCTCCACTGGCACCTATGGCACCAACTGTGGGAGCTGGAACAGCTGGAAACAATGCAGAACATCCAATAGCTGTGGAAAGTGACTCTTCAGAGGTGATTCCACTACCTTAATATTATTAATGAATACTAACATATATTATGTGACAGGGAATCCATAGTCGAAGCTACAAAGGTAGTCAAAGTCTCTTCATGGAGCTCCAAAGAGCTTTTAAGACTTTGAAGGACATTTCCTTCTATGGACACTATACTGTGCTTGTAGATCCACTCATGAATGAATGAGAACGAGTCAAAATGACTGCTTTTGAAATATGGAAGATTACTGGATAGAGATTTAAGTGAGTTTGACCATTGAGAATAGCGTAAAGTTAACTCACAAGGGTTGACAGAGTGAAGGATTACTTCATGTTAAAAATGGGTCATAAGACTTGATTCTGGTGCTGTCAAGACATCTCACAGAAGCAGAAGGCTCATCCAAGTCAAAAAGAAGGTGTCAAACACCATGATACAGTGGGGATAAAACATTTTGACTGTCACAGCACTCCTGTTGTGTCATGTTGCCAATGCACCCCTGATGATATTGATCAGCAGACCTTGTCCATCCATATTGAGCATCATGACTCACACATGCCATACTTTGATGTCATAATGCCAGCAGAGGCAACAGAAATAATCCACAATAACCTCGAGTGGAGTATACCAAGCACATTGGTACCAAGGATTCAGGGACTCTTCCCAAACATCACATCCAAACAACTTCATTCTGCTTAGTCTTGCATGAGCCAAATCCTGTGGAAGAAGGACAAAAATCAACTCACATCTGCAAAATTATTGCTTGACGAGCTTTCAGGGGATGTAGATATATTTAATATTGAAGAGGTTGATGGTGTTGAGCAAGTTTGCTGGGGGATGAAGAAGATTGTGAAGTCCCTTCATAAAAATATCATCAAAATTGCCCTTGATGCAACCTGTGAGTAACTGAATTTATTGAGAGCAACGTCTCATGCAGAAAATAGATAACACAAACTCAAAACACCTTGAACTTTATAGTGTCCTTGGTGAGTTTGATAATGCTGGTTTCCTACTGTCGTACTGCCTGTTATCCACTGCAACATTGGTTGAGATTGGAAAATGCACCACTGCACTGCGGAAGTGGGCACAGTGTCTTCAAGACAAGTATGGTGTTGTCCCTGTCTTTGTTCCTGTTGACAAGGACATGGCGGAGATCAGCATGTTGAAAAGTGTTTGGCCCAAAGCAAAGATTCAATTATGCTACTGGCATCTTCATAAAGCTGTATGAGAGCGCTTATCAAAATCCAAACTTACCACAACACCTGATAAAGCAGCGCAGGCACACAAGAAATTCTCGTTCATAGACGTCACCTTCAGGCCATCAGGAACATCTGATCCAAATGAGCATGAGGGAGGCATGCTTGTTCAACTGGACAAAACACAGGATGACATACCTGTTCCAACACTGGCATTCCATATTCCAAATCCATCTCAATTTCTGAGTCAGTCACTCCTGCACTTAGATCACAACATCAATGATCGCAAGGACATACCCACAAGCTTGAAAATTATCATCAAAATACCTAAACAGGAACCTCAATCAAGAAATATTGAATGATCACAATGCACCTTTTGTCCATCAGAATTTTGTGAACATGTCATCAAAATGATGGAATGGCACTTCTGAGCACATCCACTTATCCCTGGATACTCACACCCAAGCACTGCAGAATAAGGCAGTGGGCAGTGTGCCAGATGTACACATTTTGCCGGGAGCACAACCTCTGTGAACTGTGGGCCTACCTTTGGGAGAACTGGTACCAAAAGGGCCATTTTGAGCTATGGGCACATTCAGCAGGTGACAAGATACCTCGACTAAAAACCACAATGATCATGGAGAGCCAGTAAGTGCAACAATCTCATCAAACTTAAGCCAGAAAGCTCACCGCTTCATTGGCAGCTGGCGGCACATCAAAATTGACTACCTCATGCACTTCTTGAAGCCACGAGCTGATCTACTGATCTGAATCCTTGTCGTCAAACTTGCACTGATGTACTATAAAAAGATTGACCACCTACTCAATGATTTTGGCTGATTTTGGGAGTTGTCGTTGTGGCCAAAAGAATTCAAAAGAGACTGGCTGCATGCAGCCAATACCCCAATCATGATACCACTCAACCCAAAATATCGTCCGGATCCCCATTGTTGGGTCTGCACCTGCCCAAATTTTGTTAAAACTTGGTTTCTCATCTGTAAGCATCTGATACAAAGTGTACACCCTGTAGTGCCTACCTTTTTCCTCGAGGTGCAATGGAACCACACAATACCATTTTGGACACATCCATTGCTTGTCCCCCTTGATTCCTGTCCACTGCCGCTTGCCACTGCTGCAACGCCTGTTCCTGTGCCACTGGAACTAGTGAATGAGGGGGAAATGGAATCAGGTGATGAAGTTGGTGATGGTGTAGAAGATGACCTTGTGGATATGTTCTGTCAACAGCTTGACACCAAGACATTCCAGGAACGCATGCTCACACATGTCGGGAACATCTGTGATTTCTGTGATGGCCTTGAGTATCAAATTCAATTTAATGACTATAGAATGCTTACCGTTCTCAAATGCAATGGCTCATCATTTCTCTGTCTGGCAGATAATTGTCTCAGTCGTGAACAACGAGAAAACTTGTCTTGATTGTGGAGCCCAACAACCTGGGAAAAAGGGACCACCAGTGCTATGTTTTATCATGCTTGTTCATCACCCCAGTGACCACATTCATAATCACTCCAATAACCACTTAATCCCTCTAGCTAGTACAGTACATATATCTCTTTATTCATTGCCATTGTCACATACTATATACTTAATACATATTACATGAATAGCATTCAAGAATCAACTCAGAGAGACTTGAGAGAACGAGAAAATAAACTGTCATAGCCTTTTTTGGATGCTGGTGGGAGGTCACGTGACGTGTCAGAGGGGGGGGGGGGATGAGCTAAGTGAGCTATTGTCAGTGCCTTCACTCATCCTGCTGGTGGCTGCCACAAGTCATTATGGAGGCCGAGTTCTCCATTGCAAGCATTGAGGATCAACGTGATCCTCACTTACTTCAAAATTTCCATAGTGGACAGGGAGGCAGCGACATTTCTACCTCATTCAAGTTGCCAGCGTCTGCTCACTGTATCTCCATTATACCTGAACTTCAGTGGAAGATTTTCCAGTTGATCCATGATGCCAGCGACAACCATAATGCTCGGCACTTGGGAAATAAGACACCCCTGGTGCTTGCCTTGACATGCAAGTCATTCACGGGACCTGCACTGAAGCTTTTGTGGCAAGACCTGTTTGGGCTCTCACCACTTATCAAATGTCTCCCACAGAGCCCATGGAAACAAGTGGGACCAAAATTGGTGAGTCAAGCTCTAGCTCATACTTGAGAGCATACCAGTTGATCCATTTGCCAGAAATTTCAAAGAGCCATGACCTTAGATGACTGGTCCATTTTTTGCAAATACAACCATCACGTTCATTCACTCAGAACATATGTTTATCAACTGGTTGGTACCAAAATCTGGTGTGCCCTCAGCTGCCCTCCTTTCTCCCTGCCCTTGCTCCCCAACCTGATGTCTCTCACCTGGGGGCCACCTAGCAGCAAGGCATTCCTATACATCCAATTATTTGTGTGCCCAAAAACAATGAAACTCAATATCTGTCCATACATCTTTGGTCCAACCAATGTCAGAAATTTACAAAAGTGGTTGCAATGACATATTGTTGACATACTGTTTACATGCTGTTGAAATCTGTTGAAATGCCCCCTGAAATCATAAGATAATTTGATGGCTGAGTTTCAATCTATTGCAAGCTCCTCATAACATACTTATACAGATGGACGCTGCACCTCGCTGCACCTAGCCATCAAAACTTGCAACACAATCATTGCATTCCTTGTTCTATTTCCCCACTTCAATTCTGTTTGTATATAACTGTATACATGGGTCCAGAGCACACAAGGCATTGCGATTTATGTGACCAAAATATCTAACCATGGGGTTGGACCACCCACCAAAAAGTTTGCAAAACGAAGGTGGACAAAAGATGTCGGGATCAGGGCATTGTAGATGCCATTCGTAATGAGAAACTTGAAGATATGTCTATTTCATATTCATTGTAGTATTGTTGGTGTGACAAACATATTTCCGCTGGGCTTGCACAGGCGCTAGTGCAACTCATGTGCCCTACACAGATTCTCTCACTTAGGTCTTAGTGTGCACTTGGAGACTGACACACTATCGCTAGTTTGGTCCGACTTCTGGGTACCTTGTCCTCCAATGTCCTACCTATCTCGACCTATCTCCACTGGTGCGTTTTCTCTCATCACTTGTTGCTACTTACTAGTCGCAGGTCTTATTACATGTATCCTTGTGTTCCGCAGTGCAGCATGTCTTATTTCCTTTGGTATCAGTGCGCGGTCGCTTGACTCGCTACTATCCTCACCTATGTATCCCAAGCCTCCACGCGCTATGATAAAATATCCCACAAAACATACAGGCATTTTACTTCCCCTTCCCTGAACTTCTGCAGGATAGAGTAGTCACTTAGTGTTATATCTCAGTTTTGGTGCAATCGACCTATTCTTGCTCATTTCTCTTGATCGCGACATTCAACCGCTCTGAATTTGCAGTCGCTAAGTCCCCTTAGTATTACTAGTCAAAACGCAAGGCCGAACCGCTGTTGGTAGTTGCGCTACACTTAGTTGCTGCCTTGTTCTCTCCTTCATCGGCATCTAGTTTTACTCATACTTTCGTCCCAACAACCGTTCCGCTCAACTCAATGCGTGCTCGCTTGATTATCGTGACTCTCTGGTCCTTCAGTCGTTCTAACTCTTATAGCACGATTCCCTTAGCGCTCAATTGACCAAGCGCTATCTTTGGTTTTGTTACTTGTCATTTGCATTACTACTCGAGCGCTATTCAGTCGCTCCTGGTTTCTAGGTTGGATAGATTCTAAGCCCTTTGCGCTATCGCTTCCCTTGCTTATTTGAAGGAAGTGCTTCAATAGCAGTCCTCTTGGGTCGAATATAATTCTTGTGCCCTTCAGGATTAATAGTACTAGTGCTGTCACAAGCCTAGCTCCTATTTTTCTTTCACACTGATCTTGAGTGTGAGCTCAGCAATGTTGAACTCAAGCCAGGATTTGAATGGATGCCAAGGTGGATGTCCATCAGGTGGAGGGACCATGGTTGCAGGACAATGCTCGAAAGCATCAAATACACATACTTTGGCCTCAATCCCGCTGTTCGGGTGGTACTCAATCTTGATGGCATCACGCTTGAAAGTGGGGAATGCATCGATGGGTTCAGGTTCATTAAGTATGGGAGGGTCTGTATTGAAAGGTAGTATGTAGCATTAGTGAATCTAAAATCAATGATCACATGTCAACTTACCAATCACTGGATCAAAGTCCAGATTATGTTCGAAGTCAGCATCATGCTGGTGATTATGCATTTCAACTGAAATATAGTGAGAACAAAGTGAGAACAGCAACAGTGTGATGCAAATGACATACCAAGTGTGGGGACACCAACTGCTGGTTGACGTTTGTCGAGTCTCACAGAGGGACCTGCTGCTATCAAACATAGATTAATACAATTTAAACATCAGCCCAATGTGAAAGATAAATAGAATCTAGGCTGCGATAGCACTAGTACTATTAATCCTGAAGGGCACAAGAATTATATTCGACCCAAGAGGACTGCTATTGAAGCACTTCCTTCAAATAAGCAAGGGAAGCGATAGCGCAAAGGGCTTAGAATCTATCCGACCTAGAAACCAGGAGCGACTGAATAGCGCTCGATTAGTAATGCAAATGACAAGTAACAAAACCAAAGATAGTGCTTGGTCAATTGAGCGCTAAGGGAATCGTGCTATAAGAGTTAGAACGACTGAAGGACCAGAGAGTCACGATAATCAAGCGAGTGCGCATTGAGTTGAGCAGAACGGTTGTCGGGACGAAAGTATGAGTAAAACTAGATGCCGAAGAAGGAGAGAACAAGGCAGCAACTAAGTGTAGCGCAACTACCAACAGCGGTTTGGCCTTGCGTTTTGACTAGTAATACTAAGGGGACTTAGCGACTGTGAATTCAGAGCGGTTGAATGTCGCGATCAAGAGAAATGAGCAAGAATAGGTCGATTGCACCAAAACTGAGATATAACACTAAGTGACTACTCTATCCTGCAGAAGTTCAGGGAAGGGGAAGTAAAATGCCTGTATGTTTTGTGGGATATTTTATCATAGCGCGTGGAGGCTCGGGATACATAGGCGAGGATAGTAGCGAGTCAAGCGACCGCGCGCTGATACCAAAGGAAATAAGACATGCTGCACTGCGGAACACGAGGATACATGTAATAAGACCTGCGACTAGTAAGTAGCAACAAGCGACGAGAGAAAATGCACCAGTGGAGATAGGTGGAGATAGGTAGGACATGGGAGGACGAGGTACCCGGAAGTCGGACCGAACTAGCAATAGCGCGTGTCGCCTTAACAGCACGTCAGTTTCCTAGTGCGTGCTAAGATCTAAGTGAGGGGATTTGTGTGGGGCACATGAATAGCGCTAGCGCCTGTGCAAGCCCAGCGGAAATATGTTTGTCACATCGGGCTTAATAACGAGCAATGTGATTGACTCATCAAGTTATGTCACTGCTGTGCCCTAGGCAAGGAGAAGATAACATTAAAAAACCACAAGGATGTCAACAACATGTGGGAGGTGGCCTCACACCGCATTACAAAGGTGGTTATGTTTTGTACTATATTGAAGTTTACGAGATCAGTGTCTGACATTGTTTGTTCAAAGTGTAGTTTACGAAGGAGGTGATTGCAGTTCCCTTTGATGGGGATGGGGAATTGCAGGAATACGAAATACATTACTGAGACCTTTGGGAGCTGGCTGCTGACATGCTTCGAAATCCCCACCTCTTTCCTCACTTCGTGTTTGATGTGCATCAATTCTCAAAGTTCGATGGGAACACTTTTGTTTCATTTGTAGACAAGCCGTTTGGCACACGAGATATCTGGGATATACAAGTATGTGGTGATACTTGGCAGTTTGACTGTGTTCTCATTTTTTCTCATTGTAATACTTTTGTAGTCACAACTCCTGCCAGGGGCCAAGCCCCTGGCCTTTATACTGTATGCAGATAAAACAACACTATCCTCATCTGGCACCGCGAAGGGTTATCTGGTCTATGCTCATTTAGCAAACCTACCGACCAAAATTTGAAATGGGTGAGGCACCGGCGGTGGTTATGTGGTGGGATGGTTGCCCATTGTGTGATTTAAATTGTTTTTCACTTACTATTAGTGCTTATCATGCAGTTTGTATAGGTTTCAGACAAAAAATTGCACTCTGGGAAGCCCAGCTGGGTGGACTTCAAAAATACTATTTGGCACAAGTCGTTTTCCAGGATTATATCTTCATTAGCCTCAAAATCAAAAATGGGGCAGTGGTTTACATGTCTAGATGGCATTGAGCGCTGGTTCTTTCTGTGTATTCTCATTCTATCAACTGATTTTGAAGAACAGCGAGTGTTTAATTGCGGTCTGTTGTTGTTCCACTAAATGTTTGCTATCACACAAGATGTGTCATGGCGCTTACTCAGGGACTTATGAGTCTTTTGCCATGCCCCGTTTGTTTGGTTTCTCAAGACAACCTGTGGGACACTTCAAAATCTCATCACCAACGAACATCAAAAGAGTCGCAGGTGTGTTAAGTAGCGTTGAAGAGAAAAGGCTGCTGCCAGGTGGAGAGACAGCAGAGTGCAGGGGGCAGTATGAGCCCAAAGGACAACTGACTAGGCCAAAGCTCAAGGGAGAGAGTGTGTGTGTGTGTGTGTGTGTGTGTGAGAGAGGATATGAAAGTGAAAGTGTCACTCCAGACAATGAGGACAAGACTGTGTGTCAGGAGCTTTATAGTGAGCTATTGAGCTACTACTAAAACTAATAAGCTGCAAATCTGGGGAAGCTACTGAATCCTAGAAGGAGAGCTACCAGAAATATAACTGAAAGTCTGGCTAATGGTGGAAGTGTAGGGCGAAGATTTGATGATTATGTAAGCAGTCAAAATGCGAACATAAACAAGGGAAAGTAAGGTGTAAGTCAAGCTAAGTAAAAAGTATCAATCTCAGCCCAGAGAAATACCAATCCCTACAGCGTACTCAAGGGTTATTGGATCCAAAGGACTTTGGCCTCAGCTTGTGTGCTGTGCCCCTTTCCCAAGTATTGTCCCTTATTTCAGAATACTAGAGTATCACATTTACAAGGCGGATGAGTATCGTACCAGATC
>MU178046.1:0-16604 GCA_016695465.1 Suillus americanus | reverse complement strand
CACAAGGATAGAGAAGAACAGGCCCTCAAAGAAGGCAAAAAAGATGGCCACCAGCAATGGTGAGGCTCCCAAAAGTGTGGAATTTGTTGTGTCGTCTGACGAGGAAGAGGAAGAGTTTGAGGACATGTAGTGTACTCTCTGCTACCTTTGTTAGTGTGTTGTACATAGCCCAATCATCACTGGAAGTAGCTGTTGAACATGTGTTAAAACGCGCCCTCAATACAATCAATTTGACGAGCTCATCGTGTACAACGGCGGGCATGAAGGTTCGGGTGGCGGGCGGTGATAGCCGACGTCAGGAACCTCAACTACGTCAGCGCCGACATGCCCACACCTACTTACCCTAGTATACTGCTCTACTGATTATTATAAGTCGCTCATTATCGAAGAGATATTGAAGGAGGCTTGCAGGAGTTGAAAATCCGTCGTTTTACAGGTGATAACCCTATCTATTATCACTTCTATTTAGAGCCCTTACGTGGGAGTCACAGGTGGTCTCAGGTGTGAATGCATAAGATCGCATTTGAAACGAGAGTTCCATTATGTAATCTTTCAAAGCGTACAATGAAATTGAATAAATATGCACCACATATTTGAAGAACTTCTTGATATCAGCTCTGAGCGATCCTGAACTCCATGACCATCGTCCCCACGAGATCATAAACCTGGGTGAGTGCTAGACCAGCCGCGGCCCTGTGAATGATCACCAATCAATCGTCACCGACGTGTTAAAGATGAATTATAAGGAACTCGCGCGATAATCTTCAGCTCGTCCAAGGTTCGTTCCTTGGAATTCAGAAGGAACCACATAGTCAGATCTATTTGGTACACTCCGTGACTGCCTGCTCCGAAGTTTGGTAACATAGGTTTAGGGGCCTGGGGGGTCCTGGGTTCAGAAATATATCAGGCTGCACTCCGAGACTTACGATGCTTAACCCATCAGTAGTTCCTACGCCGGGTTCTTGGAATGTGTGAAAGAGGACGCAATCATCTAATACAAGGCATGACCCTTGAAGAAACAACACATTTGGGTTGCAATTGACTCACGAATTAGCACCACACTGTTTGGTCCCATGGCCTTGCGAATGTTACGGAGGATCGTCGTTGCCTCAGCGTCCCGCCAGTCGTGGATAATGTGCCTCAACTATATAATAAGTGATTAAGTTACTGGTGATGAATGTTGAAAAATATAGGCTCTTACATAGTAGACATCCTTGCCAGCAGCAGGTATGTCCTCGAGAAAATTGTTTGGCACGAGCTCCACCCGTCCATCGAGTAGTGCATCAGGATCATGCTTCTCCCAGGCCTAATAAGATATAAGTGACGTGCCCGCTCTGCTGGAATGACTATAGTAACTGGATGTCTGTACTCACATTTTGAGCCTGTACCATAACTTCCGGAAGATCATGATTGGTTATTCTGAGATGAGGGAACATTTTCGCCAGAGGCATAGAAAACGCTCCAATGCCAGATCCGACGTCAACCACAGAGGATACAGTGTCCCAATGGTATTCTTATAGACCGCTTCACAGTTGTGTTAATGATTGAAAATTGATGGTGGCTTACGATGCAGAATTACAGAAGTGCCCATCATCTCACTGTGACCAAGCATGCCTCTGTGAAATATCTATACATGAGTATGTGAGCCGTCGATCATTGATAGAAGACTCCGCACATACGTCACGTCTTTCATCCTAGAAATTGTGTTAAGGTAGGGAAAGACGGGAGTATAGTAGCAAAACTCACGTCCTTCTTCATCATTTCCCAGAAGCTGTCCTCCGTACCCTCTTTCCTGCAGGCAAATACACGGGGTGCCTTTTCGACCTCATGTGATCGTGAAAATTCCTGGTCGATCATAGTCTCATAGAGGACTCCGGCGTATTTCGAAATGTCCCGGGAATGAAAATGTGCATAACACCCAGTGTTGTTTTCTGACTTGAGTATGAGGGACAGTCGGGTGTTTGTGAAGACATCCCGTTTGACTGTTAAACACATTGCTGTAAGGCTTTATATACAATTCTCCACCAACAGCAGCACGTCACCTTCTTTAAAGCAACCCATGAGGGACAAGGCCCGTAAGACACGTGCAGTCTTGCTCTTGTCAAGGTCGACTGCTTCAGCCAACTTATCCACACTAAGACCTTCCGGGTATTGCTCCAGAACATCCGCAAAGTGTGCTCGCAAGGCAACGTTCGTACATGCCCAATTGTAATCAAAAACGAACTAAGGAAATGAGTATCAGAATGAATAACATCTGCGACCGGCACTCACATTCATCACCGTGTGTTGGGGAGGGGCCAGTATCGCGCTCAGTTGGTGATATGCACCCTCAAGCAGCCTAGTGGCTTTTCTGAGGGCAAGCGTATCTGTCGCCATGTCGAGGGGGTGGAAGGTAGTTGCATCTGCACTGGGTACTCCATGTCCAGTTTTCTTGTATTCTGCAATTGCTTGGCGTGCAGAGGAGTTGATGATGCCTAAGAGAGCTTCAAGCTTGACTTCGGGTTCAGTCAATTCTGTCATCTTTGGGGCAGATATGAAGAAACGATATCGTTCTTTAGTTGTAGTCTCGTTGGTGAATATTCGGATTTTATGGGCACCATATATACATACCGACTCCAAAATTGAAACAAATTACACATTGCAGACAAAGGGTGAGTAGTGCAACTTATCTTTAGGATCCCGTAGTCAGACTTTGACAGAAGGAAGACAGTTCCTTCTCAGCATCAAGGCTTGACGATTCGATTAAACCTCGGTTCCTGGTCTAAACAATATAGCTAGCTCCAGAACCGAAACAAACGGAAAGAGTGAGCAGTACCGCGGCCATCCCACGTCCAGATCTTGATAGAAGGAAGACAGTCGTGGAATATCGGGTTCATCTTACTACATCTCGGTCTGTATTATACAACAACAAACTGATGGAAATGAAAAGGGTGAGTAGTACCCGGGCTTGGGCGGCGGTACAGTAACCAGTAAGATCACTTCGGTCTCTATACATACGAGTCAGGTGTCCCACGTTAGTGGAGGAGAAACACAATCCTTCGTTTTTCTCTGCAGCTGTGTACACAGTTCATAGATCTAGCAAACATCAGGATCCTGGCTGAAACACCAGTGAATATAAATACATCGACATTCATATAAAAAGAAACCTATCTGACTGGTTACGAGTCTGATCTCCATAGCTGCTCTTTTGAGAGTGATGTGTGACTGTTGTAATAATTTAGCATCCCGAAATAGATCAGACCATGACATCTTTCAATTTTCGACATGTTACCTTTCGAGCTTTGTAGGGGCGCCATACTTAGTTCTGACGAGGCGAGGAGAAAAACAAACTCGAAAGGCTATGAAGAGAGGAAAGCTAGAAGTGGGATGAGTTTCGAGTTTGGTTGACGTTGGTTGAGCTATTCTGCTGAGAGTGGGATCTGTTAAGAATAATGTTAGTGGAGATGATATCCGAAGAAAGAGGTTAGTAAACCACGAAAGTGAAGATGGTCTGAGACGTGTCAATTGTTGTGGCACACAACAGTCTAAATCAGGTAATATCTCAGTTCTGCAAATTTTGTGATGTTGTGTTGTTCATTGCAAGAGAACTGCAACTTGATAGTTGTAATAGGTTTCCGATTGAAGCCGTGCTGAGCAAACCGACTCGTACAGCTGTGGTCACCATCAGGATTTGACGACGAATGGATTCCGAGTGAGTTCTAACAAGGCTGCATAGCTATGTTGACCCTATGCGTGTCTTCCTAGCTACCTAGTACCAACCCACCGGACGGATTTAGAAAAAATGCCTTTACCATGCTTGTCGACAAAGGCCGTGAGTTGCTGATTACTGGACAGAGCATCAACTGTGTTGCAAACAGCTTCTTCACCGGCACCAATGCTTCACCGTAGCTTTCGTAAACTTCGGTAAAGCTCGCTAAGGCCGGCTACTAGTAGAGCTTACAGGAAACGCCACCCAGTAGGACACACGTGGCAGGCGTCGGCATTGAGAGCAGAGTTCAAACGTTATGCCTGCCCTTCGACCATCACCTCGTCGTCGCTCTGCGCGACTCCAAGCCTTACAACCACTTTCTCAAAGGAGCAAAATGCAGGGACCCATCACCCGCAGAGGTGGCAAGGCTCGATGCACCAGCACGGGGCCACTCAAAGTAGCCTCTCGCCGCACTTCAAGGTCCAAGCCTGCATTGGCTGCGTCAGCATCGTCGGCACCTCCATCAACGTCTATGATATCCCCTGCTAATTCCTCATCTGCAGTCAATGAAGACACCGAAAACACGCAGTCAGACATAATCACCGAGGAAGAACTTCGAAGCGAGTCCTACATGGCTAAGTACAATCTCGCTGATGAAGTTAACGAACACCGATTTCTGAAAGCCAAACGTGCAATTGATGATGCTGAAGCTGCTGCCGCACATAAACGTGCCCTGGAGACTAAGGATTCCGAGATACGCCTTCGTGAAGCAAAGATAAAGGCGTATGATGCGTTGGCGCATGCGTATGCAGAGGAGGCAGTGACATTACGCCTCAAGATTGAGTACGCTCGCCTGAGTCACTAGTTCTAGCTCTGGGTATTGAGTGTGTGCCATGGTTTTCATTCGCCCTTATTTTATGCTCACCTTCATGGCGGTATGTAGATGCCGCTCATCCCTTGTGTCTCTGCGGGAGCAAGCAGATTTTCGTCAAAGTTTCTCATCCTCCCCTGCCGCTTAGACCCTCCTTCTGTCCCCCTTCCAGCCACTCAGATTTAGCCTCCCCCCCCAACACTCAGCCTTTGCTTCCTCCGGTGCTTATTATCTTGCGGGGACTTGGCTTTTTCGCAATTTTATTGTAGCTATTCATGGCATTACATGACACGGGTCCATTTTCTACATGTACGACTACATATTGCATGCTTCGCAAATCCTAAGTGCCATTTGAATATCCAACGTCGTGCCGACGTGTGCCGAGTATTGCTCATCTGTTTCTTTCAGCCTTCCCCGAGGTTCGTTCAGCTCTAGCCGAGCTTTACCGAAGTTTCATTGTTTACTCTGAGTCCCCCTAGGACCTGTCCAAACTCGCTGCTATCGTCGACCAGCTGCATTGCGATAATACATGGGTTACATATTACACGAGTCAGAGCAGGTGGCGAGCAAAGCAGTGCTCGAAATCTACAGCGAAAGAGCTGGGACGATCCGAGTCCTAGCTAGCAGAAGTCCAAAACTTGTAACGCAGGACACGGTCTTCAAGGCGGTACCATAAGTTGAGAATGCTGCACCGATGGTAGGTTGTTCGCCGGGAATGCGTCCAAGACTTGAAAACCGGTTCAGTGGTGGCAAACGCATGCAAAGGTCGCCCACAAGATGGAGGACTACCGACGACCTTCCAACCGCAACCTCACTGTAGATTAGTATCACATTTGTTGACACAGAAGAGCGAAGGCAGGTGGTATAAGAAGTAGCCAGTTTGATAGTAAGTGCATTGCAATCGGACGGTCCATGGCTTTGTTAGTGATGGCTGAGAAAGCTTACCGAGAAGGACCAGCTTGACAGACTGGACAGACCTGTTCACGGAGCCTGAAGAATCCATCAGTCATTACTATTGCGTCAACGTTGCAAGGCAATATAGACACAAGGCAAGCAGGCAGCAACGACCCAATGCTGCGTTACCTGGCTTTGCTCGCGTCTATTTTCAAGATTCCACCTGTCAGCGCATGAGAAATATTTAAACTTGATGCAGTCATAATATAGGTCGTCCGACTCGTGTCGTTTAGGGTCGAACAACGCGAAGCGCTTGGGACTATTTCGGTCCACTACGACATCCTCACACCAGTACCTGGAAATCTTTGTCTTCAGCCAAGCAAGTCATTGTTCGGACTGGGGAAAGAGCGAATCTCGATTGAGCACGACCGAGCGTGACGGAAAAGAAAACAAGAACTAGGGAGCGATACATATATGCTTGACTTGATGCTGATCATCCTCGCACAGTTATCTTACCGGGCCTACACACTAGATGACAACACCGATGTCTGACTCGAGGCATGATAGTCCAAAGAGCTGTGATATGTGGCAAGGAGTTCGGAGTTCCTACCCAGGGAGACGAGAATAGGCAACCATCCTTAGGTCACAACGTTGTTCGCTGCAGGGTATATGTGAGTATAGAAAAAATTCGCCCGAGGAATTCAGTACGTTATCGTCCATTCATTACTCCTCCTCTGAGGATTCGTCAGACGTATATTCTGACTCGCCTTCGCTTCCACCATCCTCTTCAGCAACCCCTCTGCCATCACCATTGTCATCTCCATCAATTGCCGCATCTCCATTTTCGGGTTGATGTGCCAACTGTGCGATTCCGTAGTGGTTGAATGGGCCTTCGTTTCCATCAGCTCCTTCACCTGCATTCAGCGCCGTCCTCCTCCCCTGCTCGCGCACCGCGGAGAAAATATCGATCAAGTCCTGGACGCATTTCCACCTAGTGGAGTATTTTCTGGAGTCTGGGTGCTTCCTACCAAATTCCGGGTGTCATGTAACGATTAATTCCAAACTGGGCAGGATGGCTGAGATGAAAGCGGCAATCCTTGGACTGCCAAAGAATACCTCAGATATTGCCTTGTGCGCAAATCCTCGGTAGGGAGCATCCGGTGACACTGCACACCTGTCAACAGTAGACCAGTTCACAATAACGGCCACTGAAACTAAACTGGGGCAATGCTGCAACAGCAAGATGAAGGCACTTGGAGTGATTCCACGACTCGAGTGGTCATATTGGTTGAGATGTAACACTTCCAGGAGGGGCCAGGCCTTGGCCATCTGCAATAGGTCAGCGTCATCCCATCGTAAGACATAGTTGTCGAAGGCTCTGAAGTCAAGCTTGCGAAGATTGCGGAAGGCAAAGAGTGGTCGGAAAACTGCAATTTTGATTGAAGTGATGCGATCTGCAGTTCTGATTGGAGTAGCGCAACCTTCAGGCAGATCGTTGATGTAGAGCTCCACCTGCTCCAGTGAGCCCTGTGCACATCCATTAGATAGGCGGGAGATCGAAGCCGGCAGGGCCCGTGCGGTATCCACACCAGCAGAGATTTCAAGAGGTAATAACTTTGGAGCAACGAAGAACCTCTTGAAAAAAGCATCTAAGAGCACCATACTGCTGCATTCTATGACCAGTTCTTGCACTGCGCAGAACACAGGATGCTGCAGCTTTTGTGTATCCACAGACATAGGCGTTGGCGGTAATTTGAGCTGTAGGAGCTGGAGCGAAGGCAGCTTAGATAGGTGTAGTATAGTGGCTTCCGAAAGTATTGAAGCGGTCACTGATGTTAGATGAGGCCAGCATTGTAGTGCAGTCGAGGGGCCTTCTGATTTTTGGGATGGAATACGCTGGCAACTAAAATGCGAGACAGAAGTGCACAGCATTGCAATACATGGCAAGACTGACTGTTCGGGTGTCGGGGATGAGATGGAGTGTCGTTATTTTGGGGCTTACAAACAACCGCATCCGTAGGAACGTCTCGCTGCTATCGGAGCTCCAGGTAAGAGACATCAGGTTGGGAAGCAAGGGAAGGGGGAAGGGAGGGCATCCGAGAGCACGCCAAATTTTGGCACCAACTTGTATTGGATAGACATCTGTTCTCAGTGAACGGACATAATGGCGGTATTTGGAAAAAATAGACCAGTCATCTAAGGTCATAAGTCTTTGAGATTCCTGGTAAATGCGTGAACCCATGTGCGTCTCGAGTGTCAGCCCGAACTTGACCAACCAATTTTTGTTCCACCTGTTTCCATAGGCTTCGCGGGAGACATTTGATAAGTGGTGCAAGCCCAGGCAGGTCTTGTCACAAAAGCTTCAGTGCAGGTTCCGTGAATGACTTGCATGTCAAGGCAAGCGCCAGGAGTGACCTATTTCTAAAGCGCCTCGCTTTAGGGTTGTCTCTGGCACCATGGGCCAGCTGGAAAATCGTGCATCGAAGTTCAGGTAAGCCTGAGATACAGCGAGTAAACGCTGGTAACTTGAACGAAGTAGAAACGTCGCAGCCTCTCTTTCCACTGTGGGACTTTGGGGCCTTGCGTTGATGCTTAACGCTTTCGACGGAGAACTCGGCCTTCATCAGATTCATAAGTCGCGGTATAGCAGGACGTCGGACCGAACCGAACTTTGGCACAGCCACGAACGCAAGTTACGTAATGGCCTCCAGTTGGCGTTTAGGGTGGGTTTGGCGAATTGGTGGCATGGGCCAGGGTCACTTTTTGTTTTGAGCTTCAACGTTCAACGTTGTCAACTTCGTAAAACGTCTTCATCTTACATCGTTCAGTCAGTTTGTCACGATTCTAAATATCTCTACACGATCCTCTGTAGATTTTCCACTTGCAAGTTTCTGAAGTTGAAGCAGCATCAAGCATTAATGCTGTCGCGTTAAGACGGTTTTTAGCAAATATAGACGAAAGGCAAGCAAGCGGCAATACCTATAAGTTTCCTGGCTTTGCTCGCGTCTGTTTTCAAAACTCCCATCTATCCATGTCAGCCCATGAGGAACGTTAAAGCTTCACGCAATGTTGCTGGCAAATAAAACGTGTTAGTACTGGTCGTCCGACTCGTGTCGTTTAGGTCGAACAACTTGAAGGCAAAGTGCTTGGGACTCTTGCGGTTCGCTGAGACATTCTCACTTCAGTCTCTGAAAATCTTTATCTTTGAGCAAGTTATTTGGCTGTCCAGACATTTTCAGATTGGGGAGAAAGAGTGATTCTGCAAGACCGGGAGTGATGGAAAAGTAAACGAGAACTAGAGAACGATTGGACTTGATGTTGATCATCCTCGCGTGGTGATAATAAGGGCGCTACGCATTGGATGGCAACACCAATGTCCGACTTGAGGCCTGACTCAGGGACGATCCAGCCCGAGGAGCTGTCACATATAGCCAGAGTTCCCAACCAGGGATATAAGGATGGGTTACTATCCTTAAGTAGCATAGGTCACGTCGTTGGTTGCTGCAGGGTATAAGTGAGCATTGAAAAAAAATGGATATGATCGTCGCACCTAGGTATCTGTCGGCATAGCTTGAGCAGAAATCGGTGTTCTTTTCCCTTCTCGCCCAAGTCCAGCAGCTCTTTCCGCTTCTTCTATCGTATATGCAGGTTCCTTCAAAACCTTACACCGTCGTTTGTGTACTTTTCCCTTCCAATGTGACCGGAGTGCAGTATCAGTCTCAAAGTGTCTTTTTGACGACATAATTAAGTCGACGGAAAGAGTTATGGTACCAGATCGACTCACTTTGCACATTCAACGCAGTAATGCTGGGCAAGGCCAGGTTTCTCGAGATCAATGGGTTGCGCTTCGAGAGCAGCGCGATTCTATGTGAGAGTTTAGATGGAGCGCATGAATTGAAGAGATTTTTAGTACCTTCGGGTCTAGATCAATGAGCTGAATTTGATCGAGATCTTTTGTGCGAGCCTATTGAGAGTCAATAAAGAAGTAAATATCAGAAAACGGGTGCATACCCTTGTACGGGATGCTCGATGCACGTCGCGTTGTGCATGGTGTGTACGAGATCTCCGTAACCGACCCATGATGTGTGCAGAAAACCCGTCTAGCCAATTATTATTCACCAAGCAGTGGAATTCCCTTTTTAGGGTTCACTTAGCGCGTGCGCGACCTCGATCGAGAGAGTTTCACTTGACCTTCCTTGCAAGCACCAATGGCGCTCCCGACAAACGGACGAGTAGTGATTGACACAACTGCAGGCGAAATCGAAATTGAGCTATGGTCAAAGGTGCGCACTGTATTCTTGGAGTCTCCGGCTTGGTGCTGAGCGTGAGCTCAGGAAACACCAAAAACATGCCGGAACTTCATCGCACTCGCGCTAGAAGGTCAGGAATTGAATTTATTCTGAAACCAATGCGCCCAGCTCATTCGGAGGTCAGGTTATTATGATGGTGTCATCTTTCATAGGTTAGTACCTTGCTCAGCGCACTCTGAATACGTCTCTAAATTTCCTTGCAGAATCGTACCGGGTTTCTTAGTCCAAACGGGTGACAAAACAGGGACAGGCGGAGGAGGGGAGTCATTCTATGGAGGTGCGTCTTTGTCGTGGTTTACCTTCATGCACGGTCATAATACTTGACCAAAGAACCATTCGAGGATGAGATTCACCCGCGATTGCGGTATGCTCACCGTGGGCTTGTCGCCATGGCCAACAATGGGACGAAGAATTCTAATGATTCCCAGTTCTTTATTACCCTTGGTGAGAAACATTTCAATGAGACTTGGTAGTTGAAGACCTTGACGTCACTCCTGCGGCACAGACAGAGCGGATGAATTGCACGGTAAACATACGTTGTTCGGGAGGGTAATTGGGGATACTGTGTACAGTACGTTTGGAGATTGGACATGATTTCGCATTTCTCACTTATTTTGGCTTAGACGTCATGAAGATCGGAGAGATGGGTAGGTGACGCTCTTATACCAGGGGCTTGGTCAACCAATGTCAATTCATTCCCCTTCCAGAGATTGGCGAAAATGAACGACCCGTGTAGTAGGTTTGACACAAAATTGTGGCGACCTCTTCCTCTCAAAGCTCACTAGCCTTCATTACCCAGTCCGCCCAAAATCAAGTCGATAAGAATAGTCGACAATCCATTCCCAGACATCATACCCCGAATCACTGCTGCCGAGAAGCGTGCCCAGCAGCGAGCTCGAGAAGCTGGTCAGCGTGAACGGGAAGAGGCCGAACGTCGGCGAGGTGCTAAAAAGTGAGTTAGGATTTGTAGTTATGCTTGTCTTTCTGACTCTGCGAAGGGATGTAAAGCTTTTGAGCTTTGGGGAAGAGCAGGATGACGAAACAGAACCCGTAGCGTTCAAGAAGAAAAATATTGCACGGCCCGACTGTGAGTTCACTCGTCAACGGGCACTCGAAAACTACAGCTGAGCAGAATGTTACAGTGGTCGACAATCCTAATGCCACGGGCATTTCGATGCCAGAATCCCTGCTTGGTCATCCAAAGAAATCCAACGAACCACCTCGAGAACGTGCATCTGAGAAGGAACCATCCAAGGTACATACTTTACAGCTTCTAGCAAGTTACGAATCACATAGATTATCATCAGCACGAGAAACCTTCAAAAAGTAGTAAATCCGAGGGTGCAGAAAAGGACATTAAGAAAATTCGTGAAACACACGCGAAGGAGAAGGCTTCCGGAAGGTTCTTATTATCTTATAACTTCCTATGCTCCAAGTTGATGCCTGACTTCAATAGTGACGCCCGACGCACTGAAATCGAGCAGATGGAGAGCGAGATCCGCAGACTGACGCGCAAACGAGAAGGTGGTGAGGATAGCGATGAGGAAGCTGCGCGGAAGAAGACAAAACCGACGAAGTCCTATCTCGAGGAAGAACTTGCCAAGTACTCCAAGGGGCGGGGATTGCAGAAGAAAGGGAAGGGAAAGAAGGATGAGGGCGATGTCCTAGCTGCTTTGAATAGCTTTAGGGGATTGTTACAGTCAAACGCGAACCTGGAGATGGAGGATGTTGTAGAGGAGGGCGATCGTGTGGACGGCAGTGGAGGCGGAACCGTTCCTGGTGGAGAGGATCCGGGTATAGAAGTGGATGACGACCGCGGATTCATTGGCCATGCTCTGCACTTCCCGAAGGACGATGGGGAGGAAACGAGGAAGGCTGAGAGGGATTATGAGGTTATTGATCCTCGTCAACGTGGTGCGAGAGCACGGGAAGAGGAGCGGGAAAGAAAACGAACTGCGATGAAGGGAAAGAACGGGCGTGGCCGTCGGTGACCGGTGATACCCCGTCCTCTGCAGCTTCATTTACGCTTGGGAGCTGGTGGTATTACTGGCGCCATCTTTTGTACCTGATATCATCTAATCTTATCACTGATCCAAACGCGTACACGACACGTCTGACGCGACTTGGTATATGAATCTGGAAGTTCTGGAACAGAGTCTAGGTACAAACTACAAAGTCGGTACATGCTACAATATAAATATACCTCAGCGAGATTATAGAACAAACACTGAGGTAAACCAACAACTTGAACGAGAGATGCAAATATTATCGCGAGTTATGTAACGATAATCAGTGGCTTGTGATGTGAGCATCAAGTGAGGCTATGTAGACTGGTGAGCCCGTCGGCCTTGAGGCAAGACTGCTAGACAAATTAACATATTAGGAAGGCACGATCTCGGACCGAGGGACCATATGACAAATCCATCAAGATGTTGCAGCTATCATCGAAGCTAGATAATAATCAGGGGACTAATAACTGTCGATCAAAGCTCTCCAGCATGTTGCTGGCTGCAGTCCTCAACTCCTTCACAGCAATGGTGATCCCCTCTCTCTGCTCTAAACTTGGCATCTACGGTTCCATCTCCAACTTGTCCCATCTCCTCTCCCGTTGCATCTCCCGCTCTAGTCTTTCGAGAAACCGATCCACACTTGCAATGAGCCACTTGAAATCAGACTTCTGCATATACTTCTTTGTGCCATCCACAAGGACAAGAAGGGGCTTGAAATAGCGTGTGTTGTGAATGTCATGGGGAGGATGGTTCCATGCGCTTCTCCTGACGTCCCACTGCTGCTGCTCTGTAACAGAATAGAGTGATGTAACCAACTTCTGTTCAGGTGCAATTCGGAGAAGGATTCCAGCTATATAAAAGGCATGTTGGTTGTAGGATTCGGATTCGCAGTACTTACTCTGGTACCATGCTAATGCACCAATCAATATGGCGATCTCAAAACAAATGGGGGTACCAGTTGGAGGGCAAATACTAGCTCCACATAGCACAAGTTACGGGGATAGCTGGTAGTGGGGTCAGGATAATCATCGGGTGTTGCACCTGGTGGCGGGCGAACCACGGACAGGATGGCGGGGGAGAGCTTGGTCAAAACTATGTCCCGTAGCCTGGCATCATCAATAGCATCGATCAAAGCCATTTCTTCTCGAGCACTGTGAGCAGCGCGAAGAACGGCATGGCGTAAATGGGGAGGCATGGTGCTGTCCATGCACCCGACGAGCCTCTCGATGAACAGATGTTGTTTAGCGAGGCTGCAGCGCACTCCCATGCTACCCAGTAGCAAAAGGATGACATACGCTGCTTCGTGGTGGTCGGAATAGATGTAGTCGAGGTAGTCCACCGGCCAGTTGAAATTTTCTGGCGAGTGGGAACCGCCTTGCAAAAACCAGCGGGCATACCACAAGTCAGCAGGGTCACGAGATACATTGGTAGTAGTGAACATAAAGTGCAGTATATTTTGCAGAGCCGCCAAAGAAACCCAGGCATTGTTTTGTTCGGATGACCTTGCTAGGCAGAGCAGAACCATACAATCTCTTTGTTAATCATGACAAAAAACTACCCAATGAGTTGATAGCACCTTTTATCAATCCGAACTATGTCTTTCTTGTCAATCTGAGCCCCGACCATGACGCAAGCAAGAAGAGTACAATTGGCTATGATTTGATTCGACGGAGAGGATGGAGAGGATAACAATTTTGATATCACTGTTGTGGCGAGTCTTTCTCCACTTTCATTCACTCTCCCGGTATCAAAGTGATAAGGAAGAACAGCTGCTCGGGGACGGAGTCCGGACAAGCCACCCACACAGAAGGAAACCATCCAAATTCATCATCTTCTGGACGACAGAGATTGCTAGTCGTGTAAAGCACCGTGCGGTCGGCTGTGCGCATGTGTCCAGGAGGTCCAGGGTAAGGGTGCCATCATTCTCCGCCAAAATATCCAGATCATGGTCGACCGGTTGTGCTTCTGAGTCTACAACATTTGTTGAAGAGCGCAGAACCAAAGGCCGTAACCCTTTGTGAAGCGCAGCGGATAACAGCTGAAGAGAGTGTCGTGCGAATGCGCCAGTAGCACGCACAGGACCTGGGAAGTGAAACGAGCACTGGGCGTCCTGATAAAATATAGTTCACCGTGTGCTGGTGTCTTGAGCTGTTGGAAATACCTGGACGAAAATCAGGAGTAAAACTCCTGCAATGCTGATTCAGACTAGAAACGGCCACGAGAAATCACGAGATGATCTTACTGTGCATGCCTAACATGCGTAACACCGTCGGCGTCGACGTCTGGAATGGACAGGCGGGAGATATCAAACATGCCATCACCGTCACTGACAGCGAATAGAACAGAAATCCGAAGACCGTCACGTTGTGGCAATGATCACCCACGCGATGCTGGGCTGCTCGCACCACATGTGGACGCCAAGGGCGATCCCAAAGAGAAGAAGGGAGATCTGAAGCAAGACCGGAAAGGACTGCACGCATCGATCGAAATACCAAGTGATGAGGCCGTCGAACTTTTCTTGCCTGCGCTTCCCTTGTTCCTCCTGCGAGCCGCGATCACATCTGTTCGACTTGTCGCAGCAGAGCTCGTTGATCTTTGTTATGGATTATCTTACAAATTGTAGTAGACTCGCTACTGAAGTCGTATGTTCGTCGTTCAAGCTTAAGTTTTACAGATCCGGGCCACTAATCGTGGGAGTCGGGGAAGTAAGTAATGCCCGAGGTACATGATCCATGCTGTTGCAATCAGGCAAGTGCTCCCTGCAGGGCCTCATTGTAGGAACTAATATTGCGCCCCCCACTGTACAATCATATAAACATGATGTATGTACGATACGCCCGGGCCAAACTGACATCCAATAATGCGCTTAATACTTCTCTGCATCTTTCTCTACCTTGTTGGAGCCATCCAAGCTACACCTACAACAATTCCAACAAATACAACAACTACTAGTACCGACAGTTCGAAAACCCCATCATTCACGACCAGAACTCTATGGACAATTGTCTCTAGCTCCGTTCTCACTGTATATGCGTGTATCTACACTGCCATTCATCCTAATATTCCGAGCCCTAAAGACAGCACCCTTACTATCCTACGGCGACGGCTATGGATCATGATAGTGGCACTGTTAGCTCCTGAACTAATTGTCGCATGGACTACACGCCAGTGGCTCAGTGCTCGTCTAGTCACAAGGAATATCCCAACGTTGGGCCGCAGTCGGAGTTTCATGATCATGAAGGTGAGCTGTGCTTTTGGAAACTCTGCACCTCACAACTCACTATATACGTCCTTAGAAAATAACGTTGTTGATGTACTTAACTCTCCCGCCTTTCGCTTCTTTCGCGTTGATCATATCTGTAACCCCGTTGCCTTCTTTTGCCTCCTTCTTGAGGTGCTTGTTAAAGGTGTATCATGTCTGCTGGCGTTTCTTCGACGTTTCCTTGATACTCTCGCGAAGTGGGTCAAAAGGTTGGGTAAAGCTGGTTCCCGAACGCCATCTAAAGGTAAATCCGATCCATGTTCACTTAAACACTGATTCATGTACATCCTTAGATAATACGTGGACTCAAACGCACAGCTTCTTTGTGCTGATGGGTGGTTTTATGCTTTATGTGGACGAGGAACCCTACTGTCCACTACAGCCTGACCACATGCTCAAACTGATACGTGAAGGATGCATAGACGCCCCTACGTTAACTGCAAACGAGATTAATGACAAGAGCAAAGGAAATACGATATCGAAAGGATTGGTCGTCCTTCAAGTGACCTGGTTTGTTATGCAGTTCGTTACCCGCGTCATCTATCACCTCGAAATTACCCAGCTCGAAGTGGGGACATTCATTTTTGCGGTTTTCACTTTCCTAACTTATGCTATGTGGTGGAACAAACCTCTGGATGTGCGATGTTCACATCCAGTGTACTGGAAGTTGCGCGAGTCAAGGCCGGAGGATTACATTAAGTATGTATGCACCTCAACAATTATGCCGCTACTGATTATGTCTGCCTTAGTGTCCCCGACGCAGACGAACTCATTCAGCTTGGGATCTGGTCTCCAGTTTTACGCCCAGCTATGGAACTGCTGGGCTTATTCATTGCCGTTCCTGCATCTCGAAACCTTCGGGTTCGAACACTTGATGGCAGTGTTAATCACAAAGATTCGGACAAGGTGGTTCTTATACTTGCTGTAGTGCTTCTGGAAACCATATTTGGCGTCATGCATTGTATGGCTTGGTCTTTTCACTTCCCCACACACCTCGAACAGGTGCTATGGCGCATCAGTTCCATTGGACTGACTTGCGGACCCTTCCTTTGTATATTCACTGCGTTTATCATAAACGCCCTGGAAATGTCACTTGCGTCTCTTCTCCGGCTCAGTGTATTAAGTACCATGTCGTACATTGCAGCACGTGCCACCCTCTTGGTACTTATGCTCACCACTTTACGTGACCTTCCTTATGACTCGGACGTATTCGACGTGGTGCGGTGGACTAGTTTAGTGCCGCACTTGTAGTTCTTGATCATGGTACTTGTGGACCAGTGCCAGTGGTACTGTTCATATTTTGTAATGATACTGGCATGCGGCATTTCGTATTCTCCTAAGGGTGAGGAATGAGCACGTGGTTAGAATGTAGTCTATGCCCATTCCGAGCAAGGAAGACTCGCGCCTTCTTTCTTTTCCCCGTCTCATCTCTCGTCTCTTATTTTCAGCGCTAGTCATCGTCGTTGCTCAATTGACTCGCGCTTGAGCTCCCTGTTTCAAAACAGTAATATAAAACAACTTCAATTCCCTTTCATCAAGAAATGGATAGACTATTTTCGGATCCTAGTCT
>MU178045.1:61483-79515 GCA_016695465.1 Suillus americanus | reverse complement strand
CTCCAATACTCACACACTGGATGCCAGATGTTCCTATTGTTGTAGAAACTGATGCTTCCGACTATGCTATAGCTGGCATACTTTCCATTGTATGTCCAGACTCGGAACTTCATCTGGTAGTGTTCTACTCATGGATGCTGTCTGCTCCAGAACTCAACTATGACATGCACGATAAGGAACTCTTAGCCATATGCGAAGCTTTCCACTCCTGGCGGCATTATCTAGAAGGCTTGTCTGAGCCTGTAGATGTTGTCATGGATCACGAAAACCTTGAGTACTTCGCAACCACAAAACTCCTCTCCTGCCGTCAGGCCCGCTGGTCAGAATTTCTCCATCAGTGCAATCTTGTCATCCATTTCTGTCCCGGAAAGCTTGGAGTTAAACCTGATTCCCTTACTAGACATTGGGACATCTATCCCAAAGAGGGGGATAAGGACTATGCTTGAGTTAACCCTCATAACTTCCGTCCGGTGAAGGTGAGGAATGGTGTGTGGGTGGAGAATGCTCTCCAGTGCTCCTCTGAGTGCAAGCTAAAACTTGTCCCAAGGGGATTGCTACTGAGAAAAGATTCCTCTGAGAAAGATGAGGGGAACTATTGACTAGACTTCGGTCTAAAGGCTCAAAAAGTGCTCAAGAGACTAAAGGGGATGCGATGGGTGTGTAGTGAGGCTCCAAAAAGGAGATGAGGCGCCTGAAGAGTGTTCAGATGTGCAGAGAATCCAGAAAAATGCGGTCGATTTGCTACTAAGTCCTGATACAATGTGTGCCACTGGTAGAGCAGAAGTAAGTAAGAAAAACTAAGTGCTGACGTGTTTAGTATCTTAAGCAAATAAGTAGCGCTAAATGTATGTAATTAGGTAAGAAAAAGACGGAGTAGGTGTACCATGATGATATAACCTGTGGACATGCACGATAGTGAGAATAATGCAAGGAAACACGCACAAATGGACTTTGGAGGACGAGGACAGGACATGTGGAGGATGGGCAACGGATTCTTTGAAGGTGCGCTAAAAGGCGACTAAAGGCGACGAAAAGTGCCAAAGCACGACAAAAGGTGCCAAAGTCCAAGGAAGGCGTCAAAATGCACATTCAAGGCGGAATGCGCATAAGCACAAGGAAACACGCCAAAGCGCAAAATAGGCGAATGCACCAAAGTGCGTTGAAGCGTGCTATATCTAGAGTGATGCGATTATACCTTGTACACGCCCAGGGAGACTTGAGTCTCTACACTGGTATTCATGTCCAAACAGTTAGCTTCGTCCCTACGAGCCTCAACCTTAGCAACTCCGGTTCTTAGTGCAGCTGTTCTAATGCATATCGATGACCTTCAGAAAGACATCCTGACCGCACTTCCTAATGACCCTATTGCAACCAACCATCTTCTGGTACCTTCGGATCCAAGATGGACTGTGGATGATAGTGGTTTTCTCCGCTGTGACAACCATATCTACATTCCGGAATCTAATAACCTTTGACTTTGCATCCTCCGAAATACTCATGATCATCCTCTATCTGGTCACTTTGGTCAAAACTGGACCTTAGATCTTATCCGACATGAGTATACATGGCCAGGAATATGCACCTATGTCAAGGACTATGTCTGATCCTGCACTACCTGCGCCAGAGCCAAGGTTCCGAGACATAAACCTTACAGATTGCTCAAGCAACTACCCATACCGGAAAAGCCTTGGAATTCCATCTCCATGGATTTCATAGAGCAACTTCCAGACTCATCTGGCTTTACAGCCATCCTTGTTATCATAGATTGTCTATCCAAGCAAGCAATATTTGTTCCAACACACGATACCATTACTTCCCCTGACCTCGCCTGCCTGTTCCTACTTCATGTGTTTTCTAAGCATGGAGTTCTGTCCCATGTCACCTTGGACCATGGTACAGAGTTTGTATCCCATTTCTTCTGTCCTTAGGCAAAGCCCTAGATATGATCCTTCACTTCACTTCCAGATATCATCCGGAAGGGGACGGACAAACCGAGCATGCCAACCAAACCTTGGAACAATACCTTCGGATATATTGCAACTACCAGCAGGACAACTGGTCAGAATTACTTCCCTTAGCAGAGTTTGCCTACAACAATGCTCCAAGTGCTACTACTGGGGTATCACCCTTCTTTGCTAATAAAGGTTACCATCCAAACCTATCCGTCCATCCGGAACACGATCTATCCTCCATCCCTGCACGGGATTATGCTATAGATCTCAATGACCTTCACCAATTTTTCCGAGAAGAGATGGCTCACGCCAAAGAAAGATATCAAGGACCTGCAGATGCTAAATGGAAAGCCACTCCAGATCTCAAGATCAGAGATCAAGTCTTTGTCAAGGCAAAGTACTTCCGGTCCACTCGTCCATCTAAGAAACTCTTGGAAAAGAACCTAGGTCTGTTTGAAGTCATATCCCATCCCAGATCCCATTCCTTTACCATCCGACTTCCTGATTCCATGAAATCCATCCATCCTGTCTTCCACATCTCCCAGCTAGAACCATCCATCCCAAATACAATTCCTAATCATATCCAACCTCCCCCACCTCCGGTCAAAGTTGACGGAGAACCAGAATATGAGATATCCGAGATTCTAGACTCCAAGCTAGACCATCGTAGATGCCAATGCCAACTTCTATACCTTGTCCGATGGTCCAGATATGAAGTAATGGACAAAGAAACTTCAAGGTTATTAGCCACAGAACTCGGAAACACGTCTGACCTAGTATCAGATTTCTACTCAGCATATCCAGACAAACCCGGTCCTATTGCTATACAATGAGTACAAAATGGATATACAAGTACATTAGTAGCAGAGGCAGCAGATCCAGAACCCCTTACTCATCTGTCTCCATGTCTCCTCCGGATCTGGATCCACTAGCGTCCTTCTCAGAATCCTCAGAGTGGGCCACCTCAGTGACCCTAATGCCATTCCGGATCCCCTCTAGAAGGATAGCCTGGAGCTCCCTCTGCTGTTGCAAAAATGCCTCCATATTAGTATTCATCCGCTCTATAGCAGCCCTGCTTCCTTCCGCCGCTCCAATGCTCTGCTGGAGCAATCCATTGGTCTGGACCAGCTCCGCTACAATGCTGTTAGCAGCAGCAACCCAAGCCTAATCATCATACTTGTTAAGTAGCGTACTCAAAGGTATCGGATCCAAAGGACTTTGGCCTCAGCTCGTGCGCTGTGCCCCTTTCCCGAGTATTGTCCCTTATTTCTGAATACTAAAGTATCGTGTTTATGGGCAGACGAGTATCGTACCAGATCCGTTAAGATCTACGGATATCGGATGTGTAGCGTAACGGCTAATCCGGACGAAGTCCGAACTAGAAACTAGCGGATGAGACTGTCCGAGGACAGAGGTGGATACGGATAGACTATAGGAATCAATCCTAAGTCTTGGAGTAGACAAGAGCGCGAACTCAAGTCCGGACGGATAGCGGAAGGCAAACGGAATGAGTGCAAACTAAGATGATATTCGAACTAAGGTTCGACAGAGTTATACATGGGTTTATATACTGTAGATAACTAACGAGATGATCAATCAGCAAGGTAAGGGCTATGTACGAAGCATGTGGAAAGTCTATTGGTAAGTAGGATTGATCACAAAGCATGAAATGGATATGAAGAATGAGTAACGGATCAGTAAGGCAAACGGAAGATAGATAACTGGAGTACCAGTAGTACAAGAATTACCGAAAGGAGATAGACGCTGTATTAAGGTTATATGAACAGGAGATGAAATAAGAATCAAAGCGGATCTGTGGACCGGACGACGGATACGGACGATGGATCTGGATCGGATCTGTGGACCGGATGTTCCGGATCCGTTCCTAGATTATTGGTATATGACAATACTCCACAATCCTCTCCTCTGCTCCTACCACCTCCATATCCAGAGTAGGACTCTTCTGACGCCTCTTACCCTTGCCTTTCAGAGATGGGGTCCCAGCAACATGCTGCCTCTTCTTGCCCTTGGACTCCTTGACAGTGCCAGGATGTCCAGGACATGGGGCCTTGTCCTTCTGGCATCCCTCACAAGCCTTGATCTATCTGGATGATTAGAATAATGGATCCAATAAAACAAGGACAACTCACCAGGGAATTCTTCTCAGCATCAGTCCACAAGCAGGACCGTCCCTTAGTCGCACAATGGGAACAAGTCTTTTCCTTGTCTGCTGACATGGCACGAGCCAATCCGTCTGATAAGAGACAGATCCTATAGATAAACCCTTAACTCACCATTTCCATTACTATTTCCCTATGGCTTTTCTCTTCCGCTTCCACTTGGGCCTCAGACTGCCTAATCATCTCCAGCTCTTCCTGCAGCTTCCGCTCCTTTTCCTCCACTTCCTGGAAAGGTCTAGGCTTCAATGATCGATGTTTCTAAGACAGGTCAAGGAGAGTGTCCTCGACTTGAATATCGGTTCAGATGACTTAAGATTGGAGGTCTTAAGTGAAGGAAGTTCCAGGTAAAACCTAGTACGATTAAAGTAAAAAACTACTACGTACAAGACGAGTATATATAAGGCTATGAGACGTTTAGGGCAGGTGTGGGAATAGGATGCGTAAGCAATGAGTCAGAGATAAGAGATAGCAAGAATAGGTCACCTAGCAATGGCACAGTGATTGTGGTGTTGTACAAGATAAGCAGGTCGAGTCAGAGATAAGTCTAGCGGGGCGGCATCAAGGCGGCTCGTGACGTAATACAAGGTTAAGTAAGAAAATGAATAGAGGCGTACATTGACTGTCACAACATACTTGTTGCCCCTGTACAGTTAGTCGCAGGTCATCAGAATCCGGGCTTTTTTTTCACTTGCAGTATACATAGGTCAGAATTGCACTCATATTTTGTTCTGTACTCAAAATCATCATTCGCTCTCTGTCGCCTGTAATATATAGCACAACGTCCCAATAATGTATGTAGTAAACTTACTCATAAGCAATGCATCGTAAATTTACTCGCAACAAGTCCCCTGAGTCACGCACATGATGTCTGCAAACATCACCAAATACAGAAGACACACTCAATCCTCCATTTGCTCAGATCACAGACTCATCGTCTGCGCCCTGCGTATGTCTGGCCTCCACTTGGAAATTCCAAGTAGACGCACTTGTACCACCCCTCACCCCCAACCTTCTCTTGCAATGCTACCCAGCTCCATGCCCTCCACGCAACCTTCCAGTGCTATCCCACGGCGTCCAAATTTCCTCGCCATTCAAGGAGGGCTGTCGTTACCCACGCCTCTACTGCTTGCACCACCGCCACCCGCACCCCCTTTGTGGTAAGCAGCAACTTCTCCACCCACCACTAACACGCTCACACGTAGCGCAGCTCATTCCCAAAGGACAGAAACTATTTCTACCTAAAGGATGTAGACTGGATCCTCTTTTCGGCCATGCAAACCATGTGCCCATTCCCTTCGCAAATCAAACCGGATTTCACTCATGACAATCCCAACATCAAGACCATATTCCAGCTGTGATGCAACCTCTCTCACCATATCCAGGTCACTGGCACCCCACACGACTCAGAACTAAAATACACAGGCCCACTCTTCCAGCGCCTCGCCACCATCCAGATTGTTAGTTCTGGCACCTCACACACTCTGTCTGCTGGACAAAAAGCCAGCTGGAAATGGCTGGAGGACATGCTACACCACACCACCTCCATTTTCAGCACAGACTCCCTACTCCCCTTGGAGTTCTCCATGCTACCCCATCCCTCGTCCTACGGCTACCTTCGCATCCACAAGAAGCAGTGCCATGCTGTGTGGTGTGCACAGAAATCAAGACTTGCGTTCCACAGTCTCATAGGGCTTGTCAACTTGTTCTACAGGCATGCTTTTGTATGATACAAAATGGCCAACCATACAGACCCTCAACGCCCAATTTCCCTATCTCATACTCTCATCCAATCTGATCTCAGCAAGACCCACGTATGTGATATCCTCGACGCGCTACAACTGGAGGTGCTCGGGAGATGCGTTGGTGTTGTCCTTGATCCCCAATCCTCAGCGCTTGGGATACTATACCCTTATCTCAACTGCATACATGTTCCTGTATGGGTCAAGATGGGAACGTCAAAAGGCATATTTCACACCAATACTATAAAATATCACACGTTCCATCTCGCTGTTCCTTCCACAGAAGAACAGCTCTGAATTCGTGCGATGATCAACAAAACCATCGCAGATGAATTCCGGCCGAGCCGCACTGACCCTGACCCAGACAGCCTTCATCAATGGAATGCCCTTGTGGAAGGCCATAAATCAGCGTGCAAGCTATTCTCATTACGAGCATCCGACACCATAAAGGAATGGGTCAAGAAAAGGCTTCAAGCCACTCTCGACTTTATCATACCCACTCAAAGAGATGGAACGAGGTAATTTGCATGGTATCATTCCAAGCAAGGCAGGTTCCATGGGGAGCTCGACCTCAAAGATGCCAAGAAGGAGTTCAAGACCAGACGCCGGGCAGAATTCACCTACGACGAGATCTCAAACCAATGGGACATCTGCTCCCTATTCAACAACGACTGAGATTCACCTCATGACGACGCAAAATTTGACCAACCGTTGCATAAAATTGCAATGCCAGCTCCCCTACTCAGCAACCCCCCTGCCCTCCCGTCCGACCACAACAAGTTGGGAAGAATTGTTATGCACCAAACAACTACCAGGGAGGACATGCTGTTTTCTACAGACCTGGAAAACATTTTACACAGCCATTGCAGACTGCTCTGCAGCCCGCAGGACAAAATACAGGCTGCAAGTGACTTTGTACACATCGAGCACCCTCAGATCGTAGACACATACACCATCTGCAAATACATCATGGAGGCCAACCTCCTGCTGGAGCACCACAGCAATGAATTTGCTATCCGATACTTTATATCCTGCTTCGCACTCGAGGTACAACTGCCTTCAATCTATGGGATTTACATCCAAAGCACGCTCGGCAGCTCCTAACCCACAACGTACATTTCAAGGTCGAGCAGGTGAAGGACAAGAGTCTACCTGGCTACCTGGTCCTCCCTCTTGTTCCGAAATACACTCGCACTTGGAACTTGTTCCTTGGCAATTCCACCTCCATCATTCAGTGCATTAGGGAGCAATGGGGGCCATCCTTGGAGGACATGATAATCTGCCTATTCGAGTGTGGTATACCATTCAAACTGCTGTTCCATGTCGCATACCCCTCCATTCCCCGTCCCATATCTGTCTTCGAATCCAACCACCATCCTTATGGTTGGACGGCCAACGAATATGAATACACAGACTATGAACTCCGCCAAAATTGTTTGTTGAGATTGCCTCATGTAAGAGTCTCGGTCGCCCAAGTTGGAGGAATTCTCTGGCGTCTCTGCAAACAGGAGCTCACGAATGAGATACCCAATGGACCTTCACCTGATGTCCTTTATTTTGCAGATGTGTCACCAAATTCATCCCACACATATCTCTACGACATGCTAAGCGAGCATGAGATCAAGATCCTATGCGGGAGATACTATGTCGACACAGGTATGCCTTTTTTTTACTCCTGCAATGCACCTGCCTCATAACCTCGCCCACAGATAGGCGCGCTCAAACCACTACAATGGTGTGGTGGCCCAATCCTCAGCTATGGGATTCATCTGGGCTGGACACAGGATGTTGGACCCTTTCCTGCGAACAAATGTTCCAATGCAGGCTAGAGAAAATCTGCGCAGGATCTGTGTACCTGCTCACCACAAAGAAGTGGAAGTCCGACCTCAAATATTACAAGAATCAGAGCAAGAAAATCTTCGGCCGCATTGACACAGAATGCCGCCAGTTGTGAGAATAATCATTGCATGCACAGTAACCGCATCACTGAACCAGTCTCACAATTAATTAACACATCCATACATATCTTGCACATTTCCATAGTAGTAGTCTGCACATGCTCACACACATGTATCTCGCACTTTGACACTCCATTCAATTACTGTGTATCCATTCAATTTACGCGGGAAGACAGCGTGCCCATCGCGCAAACAATAAATGTCCAAATATGATGTCCTCGAAGTCCTCAAAGTCCTCGAACTCTTCGAAGTCTTCCAACTATGCCTTCGAAGCCACGCACCCAACTACGTCCTTGAAGTTCAAAGTTACACATGCGTCCAACTTGACCCTGTGGGAATAATGCATGCATTGCTCAAACAACTGCAATGGCAATCTTAACCTAGCTTTAATCTACCTCTAATACTAACCCATTATTAATTTTAGGGTTAGAGGGTTCGTTGCAGAGTTAGAGAGTTAGAGGTTTTGGAGGGTTAGTAGTTAGTGTTTAGGGGTTAGTTTAGGGTTAGCCAGGATTATATTCTGTCTTGGAGAATTTAATGAAAGGCAACCAAGGTTACACCGAACGCAATACATCAGTCTTCTAACTATCATCAATTAATGCATTAAAATGACAGGGTGGTGTGCCAGGAAGTCTTCGAAGTCTCCAAAGTCCAATCTCATTTGATTTGACATGTTGTATGTCTTCGAAGTCTCACAAAGTCACATCCATGTCCTCAAAGTCGCATATGCCCTTGTGACTTTGAGGACATAATAAGACTTCCAGGACACTGTATCCACTAAGACTTCCAAGACATACCACAACTTGTCATGTTCAATGATCTTATGTAATAGCCCACTTTGTGGCGCCTACAGTAGTACACATACCCCATTTAAATCCTCATTTGACCGCAGCCCTAAACTCTCATATTATCCCAACCTCCCCGCATTAACTACTGCCTAATTCTAACCCGTTTGCATGTATCTCAACGAGGAAATTCCTTGTTGACATTACAATATGGTCAAGAAGCCAAGACTTCAACACACTGATTTCGCCCACTTTGACCTCACTCCTGAGGAAAGGCAATGCAAATGAATAAGATGATGGCTCGCAAATGAGAAATCAGATCCAGTCAGGGCCCTTGAGATCAAGGAACGGAACACCGCAAACAAGCGGGCATGGAGAAAATGCAGGAGAGAAGAAACAGAGAAGACCCGACAAACTGAACGTGCAAGCACCCAAGGCAACCCTGCTCAAAAGCGGTGTCAGGCCTCACCTACTGAAGCATATCCTGATATTGCTGGGCCATCCAACTCTCCCCATGATGCCATGTCCACTGCCAAGGTGCCTTCTGGTCTTGATGGGCCATCCAACTCCACACACGGACCCATCCCCATTGATCCCGTCCTCCTGAACCAAGAGGCCCCCATAGCCACTGGGACTCCACATCTAATGTGCGACGTCAAAGTGATGACAGACACCCCTGACTCCCTCATCCACTCGCCCCGCCCTCCACATGTCCACACATGCCCCTCACCCACCATGTCTGTACTAACCGACGTAGACTCCCACGATCTCTCCACACCAATAATTGGCTCTCAAGTCCACAAACAATCAGAAACAGTCCAATGGTGTGATGGGTCCACCACCGTCCTTCCATGCATCATGAAGGACGGCATCAACATATGTCAAGAAGACGCCAATGCAGTGTCTTTTTTGCATTGCTTCCAGAGTCCCTCCCTGAGACATCACAAAATGTCATACACTTATGGTACAGCGACTGGCTCTCCAAAAGTCGACAGTTATGCGGCAAGATATCCACAGCGCTTCACATTAGTAAAGCCGTCATCCTTTGGCAAGCCAGCGCACCTGCGCCCGCAACCCTTGACCTGGATTACCTTGAAGATCGCGGTATGTCCAAACTCATGCGTGTCATGGTACATGGTGAGCCTGTTGAAATTGCTTATTCTCTGACTTGATATAATGCTACAACCAGATGCCAAACAACGAACGAAGGATTTCACATATCCCCACCAACATGCCACCCTTGCACAATTTATGAGCAATATACACGACCCTCACAAGATCCAGTGTATACTCGATGTCCCATTTTCACAAGGTGGTCTCCCATCATTCGTGAAGTGCGTAAATAACTCCCGTATGCCGTTACAACCCTAAACTCTCTATCCTCAGCACTCTCGACCATGGCATTGTTAACAGATGGAACCAATCCACCATCGACTGCTGCCTATTGGACCAATCCCCATCACGACTCTGATGGTGGCGCGACCTTTATCCAAATCAAAACCGGCCAGAAAAAATGGGGCCTTTTTAGGCCGATTAATGAGGACACGGTTACTCGCACCAACCTCTCCGAGATGGCCCTTACACTGGTGGATCTTTACCAAAACTGCAAACATATCCAGGAGAACTGGAATGGCGAAATTGTAACTCTGTTGCCTGGCGATATACTGTGAGTCCATCCCGCCATAACATTGAGCCTTACTTAGAAGTGCGAGTATACAACCCGCAGGGCAGTTCCATGCAGTCTACATGCCTGTCGCCTTGTTTGCAACAGGCGGGCACTTCTACAACTATGAGTCCATGCACTTAACTGAACTGTCTCATTACATCGACCACAAACTAGGAAGGACACTCACCAACCAAGTTCATGAACACTCCCTTGCAACGTTTCATTGAATGCTCGTCAACCTACCACGTATATCGTGTCACGTTAGTTGCGCAGCTCTTACACAACCTACAGAGTTATACAGCCACCCCCTCATTGCCCTTTGTACAATGGTCTTAGAGTGTGACAAATACGTGGCCGCTGGCACTCAAAAATTGCAAGAAACAACAAGCACGACCAAACGAGCGCATGATATCACAAAGGCTATAATCAAACATTTCTGGAAGAACACGAACACCGCAATCAAGGTGTATCGCAAGAAGGAAACAGATGGCAGTAACAGCCAAATGCATCCAGGGCAGCCTATCAGCAGGGAAGAACTACTTACATGCCTTGAGACGTTTACAACACTTTGATACCAAATCGCCACGTGCATACCTACCTAGATTATACCATTGCAGACACACTCTATACCACCATAACACTGGATTAATTAGCACTTTTATTTCGGCACTCATGCTTGGCAATGGTAATAACATCCGCCTTGTCTTCTCCATAGTACAAATATCGCTTAGGCTAGTCAAAACAGTGTGGGAGTATATGGAACAATCAGTGTAAATTCTGTATGCAAACTTCAAAGGCAACCTCGACATTTAATGCTGCAATACCCGTTAGCCGTCTTTTTAAGACATTTCCCTTGTAATTCAAGGAAGATGCCTGTATCCCAGCTGGACACCAGTGTGACATCAGTGCATGTCTTGCAGTTGTGTCTCCAATGTTTCCTTCGCACAAGGCCAGCATATGCTAACCATCTCCTGGCTCAATGCTGCGCTTACTATGTCAGTCTTCACATCATCACACCCCCTATATTTGACATCCACCTTTTCTCTTCCTCCCCTCCATCTGCTCCTCTCACCCCACACTTCCAATATGCCCGCCAACACCCCCCACAACCTTCTCACCACATACTCATTACATGTCATCTTCTCAAAAGCTAAAGAAGCAGACATAGACACGTCCATGCTGAATTCCGAACAACTCACAGCCCTAAGCTTGGCTGAGGATCTGAACAGTTTTTTCCTCACTGGAGACCCAGGTAAACCCAATCCATGTCCACACTCTCACCTAATGATCTCTAGAAACCAGCAAGACATTCACCCTACTAAAGATCATCAAGGTTCTACCGACACTCCTTAAACCGTCCCAGTTAGGCATCACGGCAAGCACTGGAGCCGCCGCAAACAGGCTGCAGGGTGAGTCTTTCTCACTTTCCAGAGCGCCCTCTTACAATGTCAGGCCAAACCATCCATTCCTGGGCTGGTTTAACCAGCTCGGAGGTGTGTCCAGAACGAGCCCTCAAAAAGGTCATGGACAGTACTACCACTTCAACGCGGTGGCTGGAATGCAAAGCATTGATTGTTGACGAAGGTATAACTCATCTGATATTGTTTGATGCATCACGTTTAACGGATCACAGTATCAATGATAACCCTCATATTTTCGACCCAATTAGACTTTATCGCACGAAACTTGCACAAGACTGAACTCCCCTTTGGAGGAATCTGCATAGGAGACTTGCATTGCTCGCTATCCCTCTGACCCATCTCATAGATCATCACGTCAGGCAATTTTCTCCAATTGCCCCCGATACCATTGGGAGGCAAATCTGTTCAGTTTGCTTTCCAATCTCTGGCGTGGGATGCCGTGTTCAAAGAAAATCACATCAGGTTAACCACTGTATATCGACAGAACGAAGAAGGTACGCTTGTCCTAACTGCCACTACCAACAACTAATGTTCCATTGTACAAGGATTACTCAACATACTCATAGAAATCAGAATGAATAATATAACAGCACAGTCACGAGCACTGCTGGCGAAGCAACAAAGGCCGATCCCAGTGTCCTACCTTCCTCATCTGGAGACTGTTTGCTTGTATTGTACATTAAGGCTGGCCAACCAAGCCAACAACAAAAGGCTGGACAGAATCAACGGTCAAACCACCATATACTCCGCATTGGACCTGGCCCAATCCACAGACCAAAAATGACTCCTATGATCAGCACCTGTCGGCTCAATTGTCCAGCTCAAAGTTGGAGCGCACATCGTCCTACGCAAGAACACACCACTGGGTCCAGTTTGCACACTCAAAGGCCGCGAACAAATGCTTTTCCCCCTAGTCAAGTTTGAAATCGGCTCAACATACGAACATGTTCTCATCCTCGACAAGGAGTTTGTGTTTCAATCAGTCAAAGGCAACAAAGAATATATGGCCATGTGCTTTCAGGTCTAACTGTTATTCTTGTGAATGCTCACTCATTCAGATACGCGTTTAGTGTTGCAATGAGAATGGAATGGGCCACTTCTAGAGGCTGAAGAGTGACCAAAGATGATCAGGGATCAGGACTAGAGTCCAGAGTAAGTTGCCAATGTATTCAAGTAGAGTAAGAGTATACAGTACCTAGAGTCCAGAGTAAGTTGCCAAAGAGGCAGGGGGCACTGGACTCTAGGATATGGGCGATGTTTGGTAAACAAATGTAAACAGATAAGCCACAATCAAAAGGTGAGGGATAACTCGACCTAGGGACGTCCTAGGGAGGTTAGGAAGTCAACTAAATAGCAAAGGAAATGTGAGGGATGATACCATAACATATGTAGAGCTAAAAGATATAGAAATGCATACTGTAGAGGTGAATGATCATATAACTAACATTTAGATCCCCCTCTCATTAGGTTGGGCCATGACTATCCACAAGAGCCAGGGATCAGGCTTCAAAAAAGTCATTTTCGATTGTAGACAGTCGTTTGCTGATGGTTAGCCCTCGACCATAACATTCTCAGTTCATGTATTAATACTGTTTCAGGACAAATATACGTGGGGCTGTCTCAGGCGCAGTCTCTTAAGGGCCTTCAAGTTGTAGGGCTAAATGTGGCGACGACAAGTGTATTGACCCAATAGACTCTACCACTAACATATTTGATTCAAAGGTCAAAATGAATGCCATCGCTGCCAAGTGGATGAAAGACAAGTTCAGTTCCGTGTAGATTAGCACTGTTGGCACTTTGGTCCGTACATAGAGGACTCTTTTTCCCCCTCGTGGATACTTTGTACACTAAATAATAACTCAATCGTACTGGTACCAGATCCCTTCATCGTACCAATGCCATTTTGTCTTAACAGCCCCTAAAGTTGCAGAGATATCTATTTTTTGTCTTGGAAGTCCCTGAAGTCTTAGTATGTCCTTGAAGTCTTCAAAGTCACACCTGCAACAATGTGCTCAAAGTCTTGGATGTCTAGCTTAGCACTGTTGGCCCTTTGGTCCGTGCATAGATGACTCTTTTTTTGCCCAGATGGATACTTTGTACACTAGATAATATCTCAATCGTACTGGTACTGGATCCCTCGTCATACCAATGCCATTCCATCTTAAAAGCCCCTAAAGTTGCAGAGATATCTATTGTTTGTCCTTGAAGTCTTCAAAGTCACACCTGCAACAATGTCCTCAAAGTCTTGGATGTCTTCAAAGTGTTAGGTTCGAACACTACGCTTGCCTTCTCTAAAACTACAATCACTCACGACTGTTCCGTGGCTGCAATGTATTCAAGCCATACCTTCCGATTGAAGTTCCCTACCACCTGTCTTGGAAGTCCCTGAAGTCGTAATATATCATTTGTCTTAGAAGTCGACTGTTTAGCTCAATTTGGCAACTACAGATTACTGAAATGAAATTTCAACTAGTGTTGCTTAAATCAGTCCTCATATGCACTTGTTCCTCCCCAACATTGTCGCATACCCGACACCACTTTGACTTCTCGTTGGAATTTCCAACGAGTCGCATTTATCGTGACTACATACCATTGTCAACAACAACTGCTTCATGTCGATATCACACAGGGCCAACTTGCAACCTCCTTGGAATCGATCACCCATTGCCAACACCCTCCAAACCTCTCATTGGAAATTCCAGTGAGTCATTTCTGCGTCAAACGGAACCCCAATGCCCCGCTATCCTCACAACGTTAAGCCCAGGGCTCCAAGCCCCAAGCCCCACAAAAAGGTTCCAGTTATGTCGGTGTCTCATCTGATCCAGGTGGAGAGTCAAACTGCAACCCTAACTAACAGGACCTCATTTCTGTTCTCCAGAAAATGATCCTGCATCATCAGCAGGAGCTGCATCGACGTCACCAGGAGCTCTAGATTGGGCAGAGAATGCTTGGGAGGATCGGATGACTCATTATTGTTGGACACTCTCGTGGATATGATGGTCCACTTCACTACCCGTCGACTAAACCCACGACAGTCCGACATTGTCATCGTAGACACTGAGCTCCCAGATGCCATCTGCCTGGGCAAAATGAACCTTGATTCATTGCCCTCCGCATTAGAAGGGACGCTCGCTCAAGGGAAGCTCCTTTTTTCCCAGCGTGCATGCCCAAAATCTCCCACTTTGTTGCATTTAGCATTGATTTTAGATGGAAAGTATTGTGCTATGGTAAGAAATTTTGTTGACTTGCAAGAAAAACACTGATTGGAAGGCAGGCGACTCTCTCAATCTCCAAGCTGGGAAATACACATCGTTCATTCAAAAGCTACAGCGGTGGCTTACTGCACGATTTGATGGCCCATTCAAAGACCAAGGAAACATGCTACCACATGCCATCCAACAAGACTCTGTCTCCTGTGGGCTGTTTGCCCTAAACACAATCACTCACAATGTCTTTGGCGATCCCCTCGGCATCCCGAATCCCGTGTCTACATGAGCATTGTGGTTTAAGCAGATCGCCCGCCCTTATATTCACAAGCCACCACAACACAGTACTAGCGTGTGTACATCTGTAGCGGCCCCCCACCCTCTTTTGACACCATTGGACAGCTTGCCGATGGGTCAAACTGAAGGAGACGACGAGAAAAAAGAAAGGCGGTGGCAACTGATCAAGAGATCCAAGGACAAAGCAGATTCACAGGCAGCGGAGGTCGCGCGTCTCAAGAAAGAGATGCAGGAGCAGAGTGAGATTGAGAGACAGAAGGAGCTCAAATGGTCAGAGGAGATCGAGAGGCAGAAGGAGCTCAAACGTGAACACCTGGAACATGAACACCTGGAATGTGAGCGCCTGGAATGCGAACACCTGGAATGCAAACACCTGGAATGCGAGCGTCTTGAGAGCAAACAGCTCGAACGCGAACACGTGGAACAACACCGCCTCAAATGCGAGCACCTTCACCAAGAACCACCCAAGGCAAATCAATGCGCTCAAGCGGAGCATGTCATGCCAGATGATAGCATGGACATTGATATCAAACCTGGCAAATAGCCTACAACTCAACAACTATGGTCAGAGATCCATCTCCTTGTCATGCACGTGCACCCTTTATTGCACACCGATACATCGTTCAACATCCCCCCTTGCCACCAATCTTCTTATCCTTTTCTGAGACCACCCTCTTCTACCCAACCATCGACATATAGATACTACGCTCTGTCTCAGTCTGACCATCACCTGCCTGCTCATCGTCGACATCCGCCTTCCCCAGATCAGTCTGCACCCCATGGTAGAGCTCCCTCACCTGTTGGAGCTTGAGGATCTCACAGACAGACCACGCATCACTACAGCCCTGTCCAGAGAAGTTGTCGTAGTAAGCGTGCCTCCCCTGAGAAACTAGCCATAGCCAACTCTTTCCATCACAGCACCTTCACCTTGTCGTGGCCCAGCAACTGACCGGTGCCATGAGTGCATACTTTATTACTATCACCACCATCTCGTTTTTTACATGCATAGTTCTTGATTCAGGCCATTCTGCACATGTCACAATGCCACCTCCCATGACTGTACTTACAGCGCAACCTTTGATCCCTGGCACTTTGGCGCTGCCAATGGGATTTTTACAGTTCCTGCCGTCACCTACCGTCACAACCGTTGCAGGGTTTAACAGGATGGGGTGCCGTCCAGTCCAAAACAGCACAACCCGCTTCATTTTGGCTCGAATGAGCTGCCTTTTGCAGTATGACGATGCCAATCCGCTGTCCATGTTGTTGCATAGCAACCCTCAAAACTGCCCTCTCAATATCACGTGCTACCCCCCTTACCATCTTCTACACGTTATGTCTCATGGTAGATTAGTTGTATCCATGAGGACTGAGATCAGATTCTGTCTATGGAGGGCCCAATATCCCACTGTCCCGCTCTGGTTTTTTGCAATCTGCTGTCTCTCCCATGGCCTCAATTGGCCGGTCTTTGCCAACCCCCAGCACCTCATTGGTCCACTCCAGAGCCTCTCAGGCCCATGCCCCATGTATCTTGACCAAACACCTGCATTACTCACAAGGGGCAATGGAGAATTCAAACGGTATCAGGACAGTGTTAGGGACATGCTCCGCTTTCCCTTCACCCGCCGATTCTGCAGCATGGGTGGGCGTCTATGGCGACTCGCACGACAATATGGGCCAGACAATTTAATTTTGGCTACCCTGTCTGGCCCTTCAAGCGATGCATATATGCATTCGAATAGTGAGCTCATCAGCACCAATATTGACGACATGGTGAAGGGTGCTCATATCAAAATGCTGCTGGGCGTAATGATCAACGGTCATTCTGTTGCAATGAGAATGGAATGGGCCGCTTCTAGAGGCTGAAGAGTGACCAAAGATGATCAGGACTAGAGTCCAGAGTAAGTTGCCAATGTATTCAAGTAGAGTAAGAGTATACAGTACCTAGAGTCCAGAGTAAGTTGCCAAAGAGGCAGGGAGCACTGGACTCTAGGATATGGGCGATGTTTGGTAAACAAATGTAAACAGATAAGCCACAATCAACAGGTGAGGGATAACTCGACCTAGGGACGTCCTAGGGAGGTTAGGAAGTCAAGTAAGTAGCAAAGGAAATGTGAGGGATGATGCCATGACATATGTAGAGCTAAAAGATATAGAAATGCGTGCTGTAGAGGTGAATGATCATATAACTAACACTCCCCCCTGATTGTGCACCTCTCACAATCAAGAGCTCCCCCCTAAGCGCACAAGTCCTATCATTTGACAGAACAAGTCCACTTTGACTCGAGGCAGGGCCTTGGTCAGAATGTCTGCAGGTTGCTCTGCAGTGGGACAAAGACGGGGGAGATTACCTGTCTGTCCACCTCATCTCGCAGCCAGTAGAAGCACAAGTCCAGCTGCTTCATGCGCCCATGATGCTCTGGGTGCTTGGCTACAGAGATGGCGGACTGGTTGTCTATCCTAAGGACAAATGAGGTGCCCGCTGGGAAACCCATGTCCAACAGCAGTTTGCGCATTCACTTGATCTCTTTACCAGCCTCGACTGCAGCAATGTACTCTGCCTCAGTAGTGGACAAAGCAATGACCCCCTGAAGCTTAGAGCTCCAGGATACCGCACCAGTGCCTATCTTGACGATATAACCGCCAGTAGAGCGTCCAGTATCCTTGCAACCACCATGATCAGCATCAGAGAAGGTGGAGAACAACTCAGTGGAGCAAGGATCAGGCTTATAGACTAGCCCTTGGTCAGTGGAGCCTTTGATGTAGCGAAGAAGGTGCTTGACAGCCTGCCAGTGAGCTATGCCTGGGTTCGAGTTGAACCTGGCAAGAAC
>MU178045.1:15367-47341 GCA_016695465.1 Suillus americanus | reverse complement strand
GTCCGCCCATAAGCACGATACTTTAGTATTCAGAAATAAGGGACAATACTCGGGAAAGGGGCACAGCGTACGAGCTGAGGCCAAAGTCCTTCGGATCCGATACCCTTGAGTACGCTACTTAACAACACCAGTCATCAGCATCTGCACACAGACAGAGTGGCTTGCACAAAGGGCAATGGTCGAGCCTTTCGAACCAGGTCCAATTTGATGTCAAGGACATGCACGGACAAGTCAACTCTCTTGCAGAGGGGATGCAGTACATTTACACTGCGAAGGCGGCGCAGTCCAAATACAAGATCGCCAAGGTTAATTCCCACCGCCAGGAGCTCGAGATCAAATTCCACTGTGAGCAAGCTGAGTGCAAATGCAGCGAGGCCACTGTTGTCCATCAATGCTCTCAAGAAGCTAAGTCACTGGAGATTCAGATGCTGGAAGCCCAAGTCAAGGTTCACACTGAAAAGAGGGCTGCACTTCAGCTCAAAATAGAGCTTCTCAAATTGAAGGAGGGATTAGGGTCTAACTAGGGGGTTGGGCTTAGGTTTGGATTAGGCTCGCGCTCGTTGTCATTGTCGTCATGTCTCCTACTTGGATGGTTGCTGATGTTGTTGTTCTTTTTATATGCTTGCATGCCTCATTGTATGTTATACATGCCTGTCATTTGTTATATTACCAATACACATGTTCTGCTGTCTCCTTCCTGTTTCCTGTAAGTCTTGTAAGTCTTGTAAGTTTCTACCCTAAGTTTCTACCCCAATAAGTATTCCATCAACTGTGCATGAGCTTGGTGGCCAGTGGTTCCTTCAAATGAGGTATCTCCCACCTCATCAATGTCAAAGTCTTCTGGCTGTGCAGATGGTATAAGATCTGACCCCTCACCCCTAAGGGCCCAATTCTCAGTATCATCTTTATCACCAGAGATGTCACTCTGTTCCTCAAACCTAATGATTATGTTATGCAGGATAAGGCAGCACATGATCCAATAGGCATGACACTTGAGTTGCTCTTCATTCTGCAATGGGTGTTGAAGCTCTCTGAGAGACTGGAAACGGCCCTTAAGAGCAGCAAATGCATGCTCTACCCGCACACGGACCTAGAACGAAAAATCAGGAAAAATAAAATAAAATAAGACACATACCTTGAAAAGAACAGTATTAAATGCCCTTCGCTCAAGGGTTGAGCCCCCTCCAACAGGCTTCTTGAATGGGGGAATACACCATGGTTCTAGTGGATAAGCACTATCAGCCCAAATCCAATGGTTATCACCCAGAAGTGCCTGATGATTCTGGTAGACATGGGTAGAGCGGAATGCATATGCATCATGGGCACTACCAGTGTGACCAAGAGAATAATTGGCTATAGAAAGATTATGGGGCATAATAACTGCCTAAAAATTAGAAAAATCAGCTTTAAATAAAAAGAATAAAAAAACAAAACATGCCTGGCAGTTGAGGGAAAATTAAGACTTCCTACTATAAAAGGCATCTCCAAACATACTTGGCCTTTGAAAAAGATTAAACAAAGATCCATCTATAGCCAGGATACCATTCTGCCACTCTAGGCAACCAGAGGTCTCCAGAACATAGGCTTGGGCACAAGCAGCTTCAACAGAGTCGAGAGCAGGGAATAAGATGAAATTATTGTGCTCTGCCAGCAAGGCAGCCATAACACAATTAGTACAGTTGATAACTGACCCAACAGACACCCCTGCCCACTGGCAGACATCCTGAGGAGAAATCGAATTGCCATAGTGGCCAACTTGATTAAGAAAGATAGCAAGTTGCACTGCAACTGGAAGTTGGGGATTGTTGGATTGATTGTGGAAAACAGGGTGATTACTGATCTGATTGAGGATATCATCAAAGATCTCGGGGGGAACATGTAGTTTCTTCTGGAATAAATTGGGGTGATGAATGGCAAATTGATCAAGGAGTTGGATCTGGAGTGCTCACATAGGGGGCTCATCTGGACAGTTAAGAACGTGTGTTTCTTCTACCTCTTCCTGAAGAGCAGCAAGCAAGCCAATTATACGGAGGAAATGCTCATGGATTTCGATAGACTCTGACATGTTAGAATTATCAGAGCCATCAGAAGAGTTGGACATGTAGGGGGACATAGGGGAGACTGGTGATGGGGTTCTGATGACAGAGTCCTCAGAGATAGAAGAATCGGACTCAGAGACTTCACCATCTGCCATGGCATGGTCAGCCCAGGCTCTGGCTACATCTAGAGTAGCAGTATCTATGACATTAAGCAGCTGCTGACGATGAGATTGGCGAGGCATAGCTGTGTCTGTCTGTTGCCTTCGCTGTACCACACAACGAGCTCGACCTACTCACCTTCTATTTCAACCCACTCATCAACCCTATCTACCTCGCTGTGTGGTGCTACTCTCCCGTTTATATGGAGACTCCTACCTTCTATTTTGACTCACTCATTAGCCTATCTCCCAGATTCTCCCTGCACGGTGCTACTCCCAAGCACATGCTGCTTCTCTTCTCACAAAGACTCTATATTCAATCATGCTCTGGTTGCATGTGTCGTGCGCAGGACATACCTCTGGTGAAGAACTGGTATTTGGAGTACTGTCCTCCCAACTGGCCAGTCAAAGTTTGTGTTTCACGCATCGTACTAGAAGCTGCTCAAGTGCTTCGTTCTCACATACTTAACCTCCTCATTCACAAGGTAAGCCTTCCGCTGCACTGGGGTATATTGAAGCTAATTTCCATTATCAGAAGAACTACCTGGCAAGTTTGTCCATCGACGGTACTCTTGCTTTCATTCAATTACAGGTGTTTAGGGCTTGTAGTGTGCGTGTTCGTCCATTGACGGTACTCTCGCTTTCATTCAATTACAGGTGTTTAGGGCTTGTAGTGCGCGTGTTCGTCCATCGACGGTACTCTCGCTTTTGTTCTGACAGGTGTTTAGGGCTTGTAGCGTGCGTGTTTGTTCACTGATGGTACTCTCGCTTTTGTTCTGACAGGCGTTTAGGGCTTGTAGTGCACGTGTTTGACTGTTGGTGCCTCATCCCATATGCATTACTTTGGATTAATTTTTGTTTTTGTATGCTAGCTACGAAATATATGAGCTTCAACTTTTTTTTGTGCACGCATCCATCTAACCCTAACCTTAGCATTGGGACTTTAGCATTTGAACCACCAAGTGTTTTGAATGGAGTTTAAAATTAAACATTTCAACCAGCTTTCAGAGCCTTTTCAAAACAACTTTCAGAGGATCTCAGATCAGATCCAGATCCAGTCCACCAATCCGATATCCAGTCCACTAGTCCCATCTGATACACGGATCCGCTATCAAGTCCACAATGCAGTCATACTGGTCCACAATGCTTTCCCAAACCCAGAACCTTAAATCAGCATCTATCCCCTTTTGGATGTCATTGGGATAAAGGTGGACACTTTAGGGTTAAGATTTCTAGGCACTGTGACAGACACTTTTTCTGAGCACTTAACTGAGTGCTTATTATTGATGTTAAGGAACAAGTAGTGCTGTATATTTGGAATTTTTGATAGTACTCATGACATTACCCCCTCTCTAGGATGAGCATCATTGTAAATGTATGAAGGACAAATGTTCTTTGCTCTCCATATCTTGAAATCAGTATAGATCCCATAACTCTCTTGGATTTTGCTGCCATGGGATTATTCTTATGGAAATCTGCAATTAGAATTAGAGACTTTTTAACATTTTCTTCTAGCTCCCATGTCGACTCTTCTATTGGATATCCTTCCCACTTTACTCAGTATTGCAGCTTCCCTCAGAATAAGTGGTTATCTAATGCTTCTTCTATGACAAATTCTTCCTGATTGCCAACTATACCAGGAGGTGGTTGGGTTGGTTGAGAATGAGGAATTCAATATGGAATACCAGCTGGATTTTATATTTTTCCAGTAACTTCAATTTATAGCTCACTTTGCCAATCTTCTCCAGTATTTCAAAGGGCCTAAGATCTCGATCTGACAGCTTTTGATTTGGATGACTTTGTTTAATATTCTTTGCGTCCAGCTAGACCTTGTCTCTCTCTTTATATTGAGATGCGTCTTTCACTCCTTTGTCATAGCAGTGTTTCATGCATTCATTGACTATTTTCAGAATGTTTTCAGCATCATCTCTTGCTTCTTTCATCTGATTTGCTCTTTCATCCACAGTGGGAACTGTGACTGCATTTTTATGTGAAAACTGTGATTGGCAGCCAAGATACCCAGTTATTTTGTCTATCAGAGGTAAACATGTACAAGTACTGTTTGACTTCTTGGTTAATGCACTATGTTTGTATATCTGCTCTGGGATGATAAGAGGTCAATGCAGACTATTTGATTCCTAGTCTTTGTGATACTTCTCTCATGAACTTCAAGACAAAATTTGTTCCTCTGTCCGAAATCACCATTTTTGGTGTGCCATGATATGTCCACACATTTTTTAAAAATAGCTTGGCAATTCCTTTCAAGTCTACGTCTGGTAGTGGGAATAAAGTGTGACTGCTTTGAAAATTGATCAACTACAACAAATATGCTGTCACATTCTTCACTCCTTGGTAAATCTACTACAGCTACAGAGGTCTAGAGGTCTGGAGTATGAAGGTACATGGATCTGGATCTGGATGTGTGGAGGTGCAGGGATCCAGACATGTGGATATACGGAGGTGCATGGATCTGAGTGTACAGGGATCTGGACAGATAGACATCTGAAGACATAGATAGAGGGTCCAAAGGTCTATATGAGGCATGGGAATGTTATCAGATGTAGGTCCAGAGCATGGGATATGACAGAATTACACAATTTTCATACCAAGTTTCAACTCTAAAATGCTCAAGCTTCAAGCACCTTCAGTGACATATACTGCTTAGACTACTCTAAAGCTATTCACACCCTATAGCCTGCTACCCAGCACAGATCATATACATTATTCCACATTGTAAGACTCAACTTGGACCTGAATTACACTTTCCTCATGCACTCACAATCCAATATGACCCAGTCAAAAAATATGTCTACATCATCTGTTCCCAAAACATCACCCAGTTCTCCCACTTATCCAAAGCCAACTGTGACAGCTGCATCTGTACTCAACAATATGCAAAACAATGAAGGTGGCTGTTATGCTGCAACACCCAAACTTGCTTACTGTGCAGAATACTTTGCCAGTGGGCAAAAGGGTAACATCTTCATTGTTAAAGGACACAACTTGGATGAAGAATTTATAATCTGCGGAGTGTTTGAAATCAGTCATGATGATTTCTACTTTACTCCTGATGCAAATTTCAATCCTACAAACATTTTCCAAGGCCATTTCTCAGACATCAAACTCAACTGCAGACTCACAGCAGGTTGCAGTGCTAGTGAAACTTTCAAGTTTCTTCTGAAGATTTTCCAGTAATTCTTGACAATATCTGTGCTTTTGAGAAGCTAATTTTAAGAGAATGGGACTATGAAACAGTCAGTATTGGCCACAACTCCCTTGGCCACAGATCAATCAAACTCATGCACAATCTCTTCAAAGTTTGTCATTGTCATATTCATACTTTAGCCTCATTAACTCACTGTGCCACTTGACATCAAGGCCAAGACTTCTGATTATGGAGAGAATACTACTAATTACAAAGCTGATAAAGATGGTGATAAATGGATGATGGATGCAATCTAGTACATTACAACTTCCACCAATTAATTTACTCACACTAGTGACTGCAGAAAGTCTAAGTTCTGAGTATAATATGGCATCTTGGCCAGTTTCCAAGTGTTATAAAGATCAACTTCATGATCTCATATCCTCTCACAATATTCAATCTTTACCTGCATATGATGTCAATCACAATCTCATTCCACCAAGCCAATACAAAGCAAAGCTGAAGGGTGTGCTCATCAAAGTCCATATGGCTATCTGTCATCATCATATTAAGTCGTCAAAATGTGCCCCCTATTCATTTTCTCCTACTTGCCTACTTGTATTACATCACGTACCGCTCTCTGTTGACGGTTAGACTTTTCCCTTTTAGTTCTCATATTACCATCTTGACATTATCACCATCAACACCACATGTAATGCTTTAGCCTTGGCAGCTTCTTGCTTCTTGCCCACACAAACTCCCTCCACACATCGTTTCCCCGGTCCCTTACCTAATCTCATGGTCCATTGTATATAGTTTGTGTTGCCCATACAACACCTCAGTATTGTTCTATGTGACTTACTAAGGTGTTGTCAAGACCAGTGCTCAAGGGGGACGGGATCTGAAGGGCTTGGCCTCAGCTCGTGCGCTGTGCCCCTTATCCGAGTACGTGCCCTTAATTTCAGAATGAAGTCCGGATGGAATCCAATGAAGTCCAAAGGACTTCCGGAGGCTGGCTACTCTTGTAGAGTGATGAAGGACTTCCGGATGAGCATGGGAAACTTCCAGAGGACTATCGGAAAGTTCTAGAGAAGTATAGGAAACTCCGGAGGAGTTTCATCCGCTGCATAAGGTCCGAAGGTAAGACTTCTATAGGTAAACTTCCTAGATGGAAACATATGGAGGGAGGCTGCAAGGGACACAGTCCAAAGCAGGATTGGATAGGAGGAGTGGTCCAGAGGACAGGACGTCCGAAGGACCGGAGGAGCGGACAGGATTATAGGACAGGAGAATAAAGGCTACTACGGACTAGGTCTGGAATAGAAACAGACAGAGGTAGACTACACTTAGGTAGAGTCGGAGTTAACAGGAAATAGACATGAGTCTCAGAAAGACAGGAAGTGCCGGAAAGGCAAAGGTCCGGCTTAAGGAATCAATCCTTAAGCATGGATAAGGACGGAAGGACAAATCCGAAGGTTCGGAAGTCCGGCCTAGGGAAGAGTTCCCTAGGCCTAAGGAAAGGCAAGACTAAGATGGACCAAAGGTCCTCAGACAAGAATGAGCAGAGTCTAAGATGATAGAGCAAGTCTAAGGTGATAGAGCAGGATCTAAGATGATATTTGAACTAAGGAAACTCTACAGGAGTTTGTACAGAGGTTTATATACTGGAGGATATCCGAGAGGATCAGTAAGCAAAAGACTAAGGCTAAGGCTTAGCTGCAGAGGTCCGGAGGTATGGATATATGGATGTACGATAGTGTATGGATCCAAACCAATAGTGGACTAGAGGTCTAGAGGCATGGACTAGGAGTATGGAGGTATGGACAAGGTTATGGAGGTCCGGATGAGGGTCCGGAAGGCATGGGAATATCATCGGACGTGGTCTGGAATATAGTATATGACAGGTGTGTAGAGTCTCTTACAACCTGTACTCATCTCTTGCTGATGTACCCTAGCGTGTTTTCCACTAGGTACATATTGACAATATAGTATTGTTCTACATGACTTACTGAGCGTGTATTCCGCTAGCTTCATCAGCGTGTAGACCCTCTGCTGCCACTAGACACATCTCTGACTCATCCACATGTATTATGCCACAATCGCTATCGCCATTGCTAGGTGACTATTCTTGCTATCATCATTTATGTGTCCCTACATCATATCACTTATGCATCCTCTGTCACATGCACTCCATATGGTCTATTTAAGCATGTAGTTATCATTGTATTCTGCACTTTAATCTTACAGGGTTTTACCTGGAACATCCTTTCATTTACAACCTCCAATCTTAGATCGTCTGAACCTGATTCAAGTCAAGGACACTCTTCTTGCCTTGTCGTATTGAACCATGAAACTTCTACATATGTAGAAAGCCTTGACTTAACCTTAGCTGATTACTCTTATTGAGTAGCTATTGTCAGACCTATCCCAGTCTGTAACACATTTACAATGCAGTTTTGTGAGAACTGATTGTCCTCACTCCACCTTGTGCTTGATCCTATAATCAAGTCATCAGCTCTTTAACATCACACAGTTATAGTAACTTGACATGTTTTATCACTTGTGTAACATTTGTTTGAACTTATGCTGACCACTTCCTTATACCAACTCAAATCTTACTGTACATCTGTATTTGTCAAAGTTCAACATTGTATTTTGATTGTGATTCATATTTGCTTATAAATGAAACACCAATCCTATGATTCAAAGAACATGAAAAGTGGTAAGTAAACAAGGTCCCTGCTGACAATGTTCAGCCCTTTTTCTAGCGGAGGAGAAGAGTGAAAGACGAGGTTGGAAACAATTAACAAGATGGTCTCAGAGATGCAAAGCTGACATAAAGCTGATGACATAATCTTTCCCACAGAAAATTTGGTAGAGAAAATTATATTGGCTAATGTGGGAGTCAGGAAAAAGGCATTCCTGAAGATCAATTAATGGTAGTATAAGGAGGTGTTTACAAGGGAGACAAAGAAATTGAATGGAGAAGAGTGAAAAAGTCTAGTGTTAAGAATGGTGCTCAAGGGGGACAGCTTGTATGCTGTGCACCCATATAATTCAGTCAAATTTTCGGGACACCCAACGTTGAGATTCTTCAATGGGAGACAGGTCAACCAAGACAGGCCCTAATGTAGGTAGGTCCTAGAAGAATCAGTGGGCCCATATGGATACGGCTGGCCAATACTGATGGATGGGCCAGCTATGGTAGTGTATGTCATCCATCCTGGTAGATATGGCTGGGCCCAGTTAGGTGCTGAGATGCTAATGTCAAATAATACAGATGGGCCCGGTTGGTAACACTACAGGGTATTGGATGGGAATCTCAGTAGATATAGATGGGCCCTGTCAACTATAGTGTTATTTATATGATCATTCACCTCTACAGTACGCATTTCTATATCTTTCAGCTCTACATATGTTATGGTATCATCTCTCACATTTCCTTTGCTATTTACTTGACTTCCTAACCTCCTTAGGACGTCCCTAGGTTGAGTTATCCCTCACCTTTTGATTGTGGCTTATCTGTTTACATTTGTTTACCACACATCACCCATATCCTAGAGTCCAGTGCTCCCTGCCTCTTTGGCAACTTACTCTGGACTCTAGGTACTGTATACTCTTACTCTACTTGAATACATTGGCAACTTATTCTGGACTCTAGTCCTGATCATCTTTGGTCACTCTTCAGCCTCTAGAAGCAGAAGCGGCCCATTCCATTCTCATTGCAACAAGGATGGCTCACCCTCTACTTGCTAGGAGGGAAGGGATTGGCATGCATCTTACCAGCCAGGCAAGGCTCGCAGACAGGGTCAGGCGATGCCTTGGAATCCAGCCTAAGTCCAGTGACCAGCTTGCGGTCGATAAGCGTCCTGACACCAGCTATGTGGTGATGAGCAAGTCTCCTATGCCAGAGGGCGATGTCCAAGGGACAGGTAGAGGCAGGAGACGCAAACTCAGTGATGGGAGAGGTGGTGCCATCCAGAAAGGCGGCGTTGTGGGCATTGATAGAGGCGTAGAAGAGAGGAGCGCCCTTAGGTCGACAGAAGGTCATGTGAGAAGCAGATATATCGACATGGAAGCCGCAGTTTCGAGTTAAATACAAGACTGAGAGGAGATTGTTACGAAGATCAGGTACGTGCAAGACTCGAGTGAACTCGACCACTCTAAGACTCTTTACCTCGCCCACAGACACAGGATTAAAGACCACTGACCCCACTCCAGCTGAATAGACGATGGTGGAGTCGGTAAGTCGTATTGGGACACGTTTTGGGGTATAATTGCAAATATAGTGACGATGTGGGGTCATATGAGAAGTGGCACCTGTGTCTGCATTCCAGTCAACGTCAGCATTGAGCTGGAGAGGGCATAGAGGACTAGAGGAGTCAAAAGAGCGAAGACTTGCATTACCAGCGAACTCAGTCACGTTCTGGATGGTGGAGGATGTATTTGCAGCTGCAGGGATGCTGGTGGACGAATTGGACGAGGCATTGAAAGGCTGGGATGTGGTGGAGGACGCCTCAGAGGCCTTGTTGGCATTCCTAGACCGCTTGCCTTGCTTGCCAGACTGAGTAGACATCTGCCTAGTCTTATGCGCATCTCTAGCGTGCTGCATGGCAAAGCACTTGTGCACGCAATGGCCTGACTTCTCACAGAAGTCACAGACAACATTAGCACCGCACTTGCAGCTACTAGGAGGTGCCCCAGTGGCAGAGACAAGGGCAGAATCACCAGAGGACACTCCAAGGGCGTCAGAACAAGAGTGGCTAGCCGCCTTATCAGCTACTGAATTCTTCTGGAATGCCATTACCGCTGCATCAGCTCCAGATCTATTTGAAGCAGGTGCCTTGGCAATTACTTGGGTTGTGGAGGAACTTCAAGGTTCTGGTAGACAAATATCAGCGCCCATCTTTCATTGGCCCTTGATCTTCTCAGGATTGGAAATAATTGCAAATCGGACCACTTTATCACACCAAGACGCTGGTGGCTCACCCACTCTTTTTGATCTTCTGATCAGTCTGGGAAGTAGCCATGAGGCTAAGTTAACTTTGGCAGATGTCGGAGCTGAGCTGGATTATAACCCTGGGACAATGGTCTTCATTTCAGGGAAGGTTCTGCAACATTCTATTGGTCCATGGGGGCCAGGTGAAAGACTCATTATTGCCCATTTTATGAAGGATAAAATCCACTCTAGAGTCAAGGTATCAAGACCCACCTTTTCAATGCAAGCCTGTTTTTTAAAGATGGTGGGGCAAGGGTAATGACAGACTCTAGTAAGGTAATAGAGGTTCTAGGGGTGGGGGGTGGGATGGGAAAAATCAGGTGTTTAAGAGTATACCTACTAGATCAGCTGATGTAGCCGAGTGATTATTATTAATGATCTTGCCTATCAAAAATAGCATGTTAAGGGCATCTATTATTCTTACTCTGCAAGTGACAGTATGTCTCCACAGAAAAAAACTCGTCTGAAGGCAGCTACATTTTCTTTCAAAGGAAGAGGTCACTTATCCAAAGGCAAGGACCTCGATGTTGCCTATGTGTCTCATCAACAAGTCATCGGCAAGAAAAGGAAGCCAACCTGGGTGGAATCATGTGCTGACAACCTCTATGAGACTGCTCCAACACCATCTCCATCCTCCAGCCCTCGAAAATGGGTTAGAAAGGATGCTCAAGGGTTGCAAAGCACTCATGAGGATTTTGATAGAGAAGTCCTTGGAGACTTTAATGCAGAAATCCAACAAAGAAAAACCAAGGCGAGCATATTGATTGATTGTCATTTAATTCAGTACTTAATAGAGATCAATGGTACCAGACTCAGAATGACTTCATCAAAGAATATCTGCCTTTCTGCAACTTGTACCTAGATATACTCCTTGACTTGGGGGAGCCCTCTGATGTCTCTGAGTGCCAATATTGTCAGATTGGTAAAGGGAGATTCTGATGTTTGACTTGCAGTGGAGATCAGATGTTCTGTCATTCTTGCATTGTCAAAGCTCACCAGTTTTTGCCCTTCCACAAGGTTCAAGAGTGGATTGGAAAATGCTTCCAAGACAAGTCGCTTAAAGAATTGGGTTTTGTCTGGCATATGGGCCATGGGGGAAACCATGTCCATTTCCAGACGACCTACAAACATATGAGGATATGCCACTGGATACCAAGGCTGGTTTTCGACCAACGGAGACAATTAATGGTCAGGCTATACCAACTACCTTGATTATCATACATTCAACTGGCGTGTTTGTCCACAATGTCGTTTGGTGTGGCTGTCCTGGGACCAAGCATCAGCAGCATGTGCAATTGCTGAAGGCTGGATTATTTCCAGCAAGCACCACTCAACCACAAACTGCCTTCACTTTCAAAGTCTTAGATCATTTTCTAATTGATGCACTGGAATGCAAGACTTCAGCATCAAGCTTCTTTGAGAAAATTCATCGCATGACCAATAACTCTTTCCCAGATACTGTTCCTGTGAGATCATATAAGTATTCTTGTCAACACTTAAACTGACTGAATCAAATGTTTTCAGAATAGACATTGAGAACTTATGAGAGTGTCTCAGCTGTGGAGAGACTTAATGAGCTGAAAATGGTTTGGATTTGGTCATGATGCTGAGAAGAAACCTGGGGAGGGTGATCTGGCTTGGTTTTGCCCTGCTTGTCCTCAACCTGAGATTAACCTACCTGCTGATTAGCAAGACAAATACGACAGGCAAGTCATACATCCTAAGGAGGTTAGGAAGTCAACTAAATAGCAAAGGGAATGTGAGGGATGATACTGTAACATATATAGGGCTAAAAGATATAGAAATGCATATTGTAGAGGTGAATGATCATATAACTAACACTTGACTGCTCTGTATCATACTGCAGTTCTTTGTCCCCCTACTCCCATTTGATGACGCATGGATGCTCCCCCTTTGCAGAGACATGTCAACAGCTGACACCGCTCGATATAGTGACTGCTCACACTGCTCTGCCAGGGTGTGATGACATCGCGCTGTTGCTCATCCACCGCACATGTCTTTGGAACAACCACAGTTGTCTAACAATTACACATATACGAGATCTTATCCTTTTAGCAGCATTAACCTGGATATGTTCATGCCTGGAATATACCATGATTCATTGCAGCAGTCAATGCAAGCGAATCAAAGACATGGTGATTTTTGTGTGCCAGAGCCTAGGTGTGTGTGCTGCGCTGCGCTTATTGGAATGTGCCCCATGTTTGTCTTTTCAGAAGCAAGCAGCAATCATGGCTGGACATTGAGCTCAGACTCTTCCTCTGGGGTTGTTACCATGTGTTTGGGTGAATTACCCAATTGCACTTGCCAAGGGTCCAATGTCTGGTCAGGGAGTGGTACCCAACAGTTATGGTACTCCTGCAGAGCTGACAATGATTTCTTATTTGTTTGTGGGAAGTGTGCTCTGGGCCACTAGCTGTATGCCCTCACATCCCTGGACGCAAAGTCTTACTACCTGAGTCTGCTGCTTTAACTGGCACTCGGCTTGCCAACAACTTGCTAATAAGACCGCTGTCGAGCCCTATGTTTACTACCATTGCCTGTCATTACTAATGAAACCTGGAGAGAACAGTGCTCCGAGCATCTTCGTATCAATGATCATGTTTCTATCATTTAAGAAGTTACTGTCCATGCTATCGTCCTACTACTCTCAAGGTATGTTGATTTTAACACAATCTTCTCCACCACCTTGGCCTCCCATCAGACTCAGCAGCTTTCATCCACACCAACAGGTGTACCATCTGGGCCCTTTGCTGGTATAATACCAAACGACACATTCTCGTTCCTGCATTTAGCACGGCACTCATTCTATTTTGCCCCCTCTTGCTGCATGTTCTCACTCCCTTGCAGTATTTTTCTTCTTCTTTCCTTTCCTGGCTGCATGCTGCATGCTTCCTTCTTCCACTCTTGTCCCACTCATTCGTCATCTCATTCTGTTTGTCCATTTCTCATTACACTTTCATCTCATTCACTTGCTGTCTTGCTCTACTTGTCTTGTTTTCTCGCTGCATGTTCTTTTACTCGCCCGCTAACATGGTCTGTCCATTTCCCTTTTGTGCTGCATCCACTCTCATCTCATTTGCTTGCTGTCTTGTTCTGCTTGATGTTTCAAGAGATATGTGTGCTCATTTGGAATCGGCTCTGGATGGGGCAACTAATTTGTGTTTTATTTGAAGACCTGTTTGTGCATATAGAGATGCGCTGCTTGATCATTATTTCTTGTCTCAGTCACCGGATGCTCTTGCTTGTATGCTCTTGCTCATTGCTTTATGCTCTCAGTTGGCTTCCTGCCATATCGCTTACTGCTGTCTCTGTCTCTTATTAGTGCTAATCGTCTATCGTTACCATCTCCTGCTGGCATCTCTGTCTCTCTCTGCCATCCATCTCTCACTGCTGTTTCTGTCTCTTACCGCCATCTGTATCTTACTGCCATCCATCTTCTTAGTGCCATCCCCATCTTTTACTGCTATCCGTCTCTTACTGCTGTCTGTCTCTTGTTGCTGTCACCATCTCGTACTGTCGTCTGCCTCTTACTGCCGTCCATCTCTACACTTGCCCTTGTTACATTCCCAAATTGAATTGAATTCAAGCTAATGTTATTATCCAACTCCCGAGCTGCACTCTCGTTTTGCTGGCTGTGCCCTCATCTTCTTCGCTCACTGCATCCTCTTCTCTCACTCGCCCATTACATTCTTGCTGTGTGTTCTTGTTGTTTTGCTCACTTACTGTTTGCATTTGTCTCATTGCCTTATGCTCGTGCCATCTCCTGCTGTCTCCCCCACTTGCTGCATGTCCTCATCTCCCTCGCTTGTTGTATGCTCTCATCTACTTGTCATTACTCATCTAAGTCCAGTGACGACGCCTGCAAAGGGTACAATGACGTAGGCATATGTGCATATGGCATATGCAACCACTTCGCATTGCCGATGTAAACACACAGTCGTTCAATAGCTTTACCCTTGCCTTTCTCTAGACACTTTTCTCCTGAGACAAGAGGTGGAATGATCACACTGGGCTCAAGGTCTCTAACCGTGCAGATCTTCCACTCACTTAACAGTGTTCTGATGAACACTCTCTGTTTCTTCTGTTGCTTGGCTTTGACTTTCTGTTTGATGGCCTGTCTTGGCCACGCCTTTCCGTGGATTGTGTGAGTCGGATGGGGGTAAAGGCGCTAGCGTCATCAGTGAATACACGACCAACGCGCCCAGTGCGATATCTGATCTGGACATTTCTTTGCGACTTTCCAGGCACTTTGTCTGAGAATGCTGAGGCTTCCTGCGATGCTGATACCCCTGGAGGTCTGCGCACGTATACGATGGTGTGTGCTGGTATTGGTTTCAATTGTTGGGCACTTGTTGATGGGGGCAAGGAATATAAATGTGGTTTGACAGGCAGTTCACTGTTACTAAGCAGTGAGGGATCAATCGTACGGGCCACACTCTCTGAAGAAATACTGTCGGGGAGTACAAACTTGAAGCTAGCATCAAGGTTATGTGAGGTGGCAGCATACGTGTCTGTGAGCTGTAGTGAAGGAAACTTGGACACCAGAGGTACTTTTGATCTATCAGATGCGGACACGCTCACAGCAGCAGAGGTGTCGAGATTAGATAGTTTAGGCATATGTGTGGCTGAAAATATTTCAATTGGTGATGCTAAACTACAATGATTCAAGTACTAGTAGTCACTAATGTTAGAGATGTGAAGCCTATCGGTGAGGCTCTCGCTGTGATGGTCTACCACTCAAGGAAGCTCCTTTTTAAATGGGGTACATGGTCCAGGACCATCTGTTCAATTTCCCCCTCTCAATTAGGCAAGTGAAGGTTTGAGTCCTTGCCGCAAGCTAGACTCGTGACCAGCCTGTCTAATGAGCAAGCGTCAATTAGACAGACTGGTAAATCTGGGTTTGAATTTAGATAGTGCACGGGTTTGTCAGGTAATGTGGCAGACAAGTTCTTTTTGGGACAGTAGCTAAGTCGACATACTTTGTTTGATCATTCATTATCATGACATTCCATTGCTCATCAACAAGTTATCATCTCTAACAACACTCTTTTCAGCTGCTGCAGTGCAGCATTTCGTCGAAATTCAAGTTCTATTTATGATCCATATTCTATTGAACTGAATTATCCTCTTTGAAACAACTGAGTCCACTGTTCCTCCAAGTCTCCTGATTTGTTGATGTTACTATGGAATCCTCGTCAGCAACCTCTGCACTGGTTACCAGGTGTACACAAGCAAGCATGCACAAAGTGCATCTGTTCTGTCTGTGTCACTGAGTGATTGAATGTAGTTGATAGGAAGATGTTCTCCTAGTATTAGTGAGTGAGCAAAGGAATCTAGACCATCTAATGATGCTTGTCGCACCACTTGAATAACAGCATTCACATCCATTGAAGTTGTAGCGCAGAAGCGACACGATAGCGTCGTATCAAATTTCAAAATGTCAGACAATAATTTATTATTCACGTCAAAATTTTCAGTTTTCCCATTGGCTACAGATCATGTTACCTGAGGAACCCGCACACTATCCAAATTCAAACCCAGATTTACCAGTCTGTCTAATCGACGCTTGCTCATTAGACAGGCTGGTCACAAGTCTAGCCACGAGCACCACAACAAAGCTGCTGCAGGTGTGGGGCATCTGAGGAAAATTGTTCTCACAATCCAACAAACAACCACTTTCCATATGTTGTTGGATATGTCACATGTACCTGTACGAATGAATGACATGTTCAGCTCCAAACCGAAGGCAATACATACAGTGCAGGCTCCTTCCCACTGCAGCTGGAGAGGTCAAGGCAACATGCTATTACCTAGTGTAGTCCAATTTCCCACAGCCTAGACATTTGAAACCCAGCCCAACTTTATTCCTTGACCTCTCCAGCAGCAGCTGGAAGAAAACATTTATAAACAGTCTCAGCCACAGCACACAAACTCTGCGGCATCTTAAAAAAATAGAAAATTGAGTCAAGGTATACATAGATTAAATTTAGATACTGTTTCCATACACCCTCTAGATATGACTAGTACTCTCGCTGATCAGATAGATGTGATCTGTGAAGCCTTTGATATTGTCAGCATCTCAGTATCACAATTTCTCATCAAAATACTATCTAATAAACAATATTCGAACCATGCAACGGTGCAGGATCTATTGAGCAATGAACATCACTTCACTCAGTTGCTTGCAACACATTCCAAATCCACAGAGGAGTGGGCATGCAATATCATGAACAATCTATGTTTGCAGGAGATCAGAGAACTATCTGGGAAGAAACATGGTTCTCATTTTGCCATGTCACATACCTCGGTAGAACAACTAGAGGAATTTGACATGGAGCTACTTGGGAAAGGCATGCAGAGGATTGCACCAACACTGGGGTCTGTTTGACAGACTTCTATCAATGGGGAAGAAGCACATTAGTAGAGAAGCAAGCACAGAAGATGAGGCAAATGGTGATGATGAAGATATTTACTGGGAAGCATTTGGTGACCGAGAATTGGATGGGTTTACAGGTGAAATTTTGGCCGATGCCTCACAGAATGCAAGAAAGAAAATGGTGCGCAGGATGCATCATAATACATTGTTGATGATCGTGAGTAGCATTTCAAATAAACATTATAATGAGCGGCTCACCTCCAGTAGAAAAAGGTCGTCATTTTTAGCATAATCATGCAGACCGTGAACCAAAAGTCAAACGTGTTTCAAAGCATCTTTGGTATCTTTCTGCAATCTGCACACGCACCTCAGAAAGTCATAGACACTCTATCGTGGATGGGAATCTGCGTCTCTGTAGATTCTATCAATACAGCTGTTGTCTTGTTGTCAAGGGAAGCCCACCGCGGCATGTCTGCTCTCAGGAAGACACTTCTTGCTTCCTATGCATATGATAATTTTGACATGGACCTCAAATCAACTGTTCATACACTCGAGACTCAAACATCTGACTGCCGGTCTTCTGTTTCCGCTGCAGCATGGTGTCACACTTCACGACTTGTGTTGCTTGAAAGCTCTGTGGGAAACATCTCTACTCAATCCACAAGTCAATCATATGGACATGTCATGGGCAAAGAAAGGATGGAAGGATCTGCTTGCCTTGCATCCTGACTCATTAAACCAGGCTGGTCTATCACACCGAGACTGCTTTAACTCCTGGAAGATCCTTTCTGATGTAATTGACCATGGGCCCATATACTTCCGTCAATTTAAGGAATGGCTTGAAGATCCAGAGGCAGTTGAAATGATCCCTATGACGAAGACACCAATATTAGCTTCACGCACAATGGATATCAGCAATTCCACAGTAGCTGGGAATATTGACTCAGTGCTCGAGTTACTGAAGCAGGGGGGCATCAAAGATCCTGCCGAATGTGATCCTCCACAAGCACTAGATGTGTCGGACTATGTTGTGCTGCTCCATGGTGACCTTGGCACAGGTGAACATCTCCAAGCAGCTCTGCAGTGATGAGCCACTGAAAGCACACCTTGGAATCGCCTCCAGCATGTTATTTTTATTCCAGGTTTATTTCATCTGAAGATGGCGAGTGCAGATGCCATCTGGCGCACCTTCTTGCAGCATTCCTCGGGATGAGTAGATGAGAATTCGTTGATGCGGGATGTTGGGATCCTTTGACCTAAAGAAACTGGGATATATGGGACAAAGCCTGGGTTTCATCGAATGCACCAGCTAATCAGCTACTCTGGGATATGTCAGCGACTTGATTGTTATTGTTGGCAAGTCAAGGCAAAAAAACGAGTTGCCAAACATGTGGACTTGAATGCCTTTGCAGCATCTGAGCCGCTGTTTGAGGACCTGCTTTCAATGGCAGATACAATGGCACGGTATGTCACACCAGGACTGTAATCATGGAGGATCGAGTCACCATACACTCTCCTAGTCATTGACTCTCGCCATTCTTCCAGCGAGTCACGCAGCTGAAACTCCTGTGATCCCATCTCGTACTTCGAAATGTGTGAACGGAAGTGTGATTTAGAGGCTAAAGTTGCAGTGTTGTGTGAGAGTGTGTCTGGGTGATGGATATCACAACAATTGCCTGGTGTGAGTGGTGCACAGCAGGTGCAACCATCAGAATTTGATGGGTCACATGTAATATGATCTTGATCTGTGTCATAGAAGGAGCAATCGAGTCAATAGAAGCGACCGCAATAGGAAATTCAATCACCTGCAGATGTGTCATTAAAGTGGACATGAAAGACCTTGCTCCGACATTGATCTGTACTTTGCAGGTGAGCATTAATCAAGCAATCCATTGCAGGTTCTAATTCCTTTTTCTTCCGCGCACTCCAACCAGTTTTTTCTTCTGGCTTTGGCCATAACTGCTCATGTAGCTCCTGTTCACCTGCCTCGACTCTGTCACCATCACCATCATCATCTGGAAGACCATTTTCCCACTCATGTACTCCATCCTCCCTGTGCTGCCTTGTGGCCATATGTTCCCTGTGTTCATCAGCTTTGCATTTCTTTGTCTGTTGCCGCCAGCGCCTTTCTTCCTGTACATCATCAAAATAATCCTTTTCAGCAAATAATATCGCAGTACCTTGAAGTTCGCGATCTCTGACAGCACGCCCCCATCGTTGCCATAAAGTAGACAGCTTGCATGTGGCTTTCCACTGGATGACAAGCAATACATCAGGTACGTCCATTCCCTGAATAACCAAAATGAGCTACAATAATGCACAAGAAAACTCACGCGAAAATTACTCCAGCTAGCTGTTTCAGAACTTATAGATATGCTTTGCAAGCCTGCTTTTGCTAGTGAAGAGACATTTTGTTTTCCAAGCAGATTTAATGGAGTCACTACAATTTGAATGCCAGGTTTGAAAAGTAAGGGCATCCAAAAGGTCATAGTCTTCCCCATTGATGTCCCGGCAATGCACACAATATCACTATTGGTTTCGATGAAAGCTTGTGTGATTTTCTTCTGCCAAAGGCATGGCCACTTTGCAAAATGCTGCTGCGTGACTTCTCGAATGATACTGAAAGTAGGGACTTCTAACATGTGATGACGAAGTGTTGAAATAGATTCTATTCCATCATCGAGATCTCAGAAGGTATCTAAATTTAATCTATGTATACCTCGACTCGATTTTGTTAGTTATATGATCATTCACCTCTACAGTACTCATTTCTATATCTTTTAGCTCTACATACAGTGGCTCAAAAAACTGACCGCATGTTTTGGCATTTTTCACTATCTATAATATTGTGTGAGAACAAACAAATGCCTCAAAAACATGCTTATACCACATTGTAGTATGGCTTCAGGGCTTTCATTTGAGCCCTACACCGTGGGAATCGGTGGAGATATGGTGGAGATACAAGGCTCACAAAATGGTGACTCATGCGGACAGTTTTTTGACTCAAGTATTTTACAGTAATAACCAGGTATTCTAGTATTTTGTATGACCACCCTTGGCTTTAATTACTGCCTCTATCCTTCTAGGCATACTCTCAATTAATTTCTGGCAATCCTCAGCTGTGATCTTTGTTGCAATGAGAATGGAATGGGCCGCTTCTAGAGGCTGAAGAGTGACCAAAGATGATCAGGACTAGAGTCCAGAGTAAGTTGCCAATGTATTCATGTAGAGTAAGAGTATACAGTACCTAGAGTCCAGAGTACGTTGCCAAAGAGGCAGGGAGCACTGGACTCTAGGATATGGGCGATGTTTTGTAAACAAATGTAAACAGATAAGCCACAATCAAAAGGTGAGGGATAACTCGACCTAGGGACGTCCTAGGGAGGTTAGGAAGTCAACTAAATAGCAAAGGAAATGTGAGGGATGATACCGTATCATATGTAGAGCTAAAAGATATAGAAATGCGTACTGTAGAGGTGAATGATCATATAACTAACAATCTTCCCCCATTCCACTGCTACTCTCTCCCAAAGCTCCCATACTCCTTTAGGGGGGTTTTCATAGGCTTGAAGCTTTTTCTTGAGTGTTCCCCAGAGATGTTCAATGACATTGACATCAGGAGACTGTGCTGGCCAGTCAAGAACATTGATGTTATGTTCTTCAAACCATTCCCTAGCTCTTCTGGATGTGTGCTTGGGATCATTATCCTGTTGGAAAATGATATCTTCTTCATCAATCCCTGATTCTGCCAAGCTAGGCAGCAAGTGGTCATTTAAAATGTCCACATACTGCTCAGCATTCATCTTCCCCTCAACCTCAGCAAGCATTCCCACATCATTCCATCCCATACAGCCCCATACCATTAAAGAACCACCTTCAAACTTGACAGTCCCATTAACCTCTCTGTCTGTTAGGTCATCTCCCTTCTTTTTCCATACATACACCTTCCCATCTGACCCAATCCTATTGATTTTGGTCTCATCTGACCATATAACACGCTTCCAGTCCTCTACAGTCCAGTGTTGATGAGCTAAGGCAAAGGCTAGTCTTCTCTGCCTATGTTTGATGGAGAGAAGAGGCTTTTTCTTCTTTGTTACTGCCTTGAGATGAGCTGCCTTGAGAACATTCCTCACAGTTTGTGAAGAGACAGGGGTAGTGATGGTGGAATTGATATAATGGGTGGCTTGGACAGCATTATCAGCCTTTCCTGTAGTGATATGTTGGATAATAGCCCTTTTGTCAGTAGAGGTAAGCTTGGATGGACGTCCTCCACAAGAGTTTTCCTTGTCTGGGTGGCTTTCTTTGATGAACTTGGCCACAGTGGACTTGCATACTCCAGTTCTAGAGGAAATTTGGCGAGCAGAGAGGCCAGCATAAGACAGAGAGAGGATATTATCTCTTTGAGCAGAGGAGATGGCTTTCATGGTGATTATGACTATGATACATGAGATATTCTGGTTTATATAGTTAGATATAGTCATAAAATAACATAATGACACCACTTTATAATTTATATAATAGTGGCATGATTTTTATGGTGTCATAAATAATGATTTATATAGTTTTAATATACACTCAAAAAACTGTCCACATGAGTCATCATTTTATAAGCCTTATATCTCCACCATATCTCTGCCGATTCCCACGGTGTAGGGCTCAAATAAAAGCCCTGAAGCCATACTACAATGTGGTATAAGTCTGTCGTTGAGGAATTTGTTCATTCTCACACAATATCATAGATAGTGAAAAATGTCAAAACATACGGACAGTTTTTTGAGCCACTGTACCTCCATATTCCTAGACTTTCAGTACACTATCAGTTTGGATCCGTACACTATCGTACATCCATATATCCATTCGGATCCAAGCTCATTCCATCCAGAACTTTACCTCATCTAAGATACTGGACTACATCCTTGATTCATATCCTAGTCCACCTTCACTTAGATCTCTGAATCCGCTCATCCGATAGCCAGATGCCCGATCTGATACCCACACTTCTCCAGACCTCCGGATCCGTCCTATACTTCATATCTGAAGCCAAACCTTAAATCAGCGTCTATCCCCTTATGGTAATTCACTTGACTCCGGACTTCGGTTATCCTTGTTTCCGTCTTGCTTATTGATCCTTGTACTCTGTTTCATATCCGAGTTCATTTACTTATGTTCTGTCTTACTTACTAACATGTTTCCACATGCTCGTACATAGCCTTTGTTTTTTTGCTTACTGATCCTCTTGGATATCCTCCAGTATATAAACCTCTGTACAAACTCCTGTAGAGTTTCCTTAGTTCGAATATCACCTTAGACTTGCTCTATCACCTTAGATTCTGCTCATTCTGCTCTTGGACTTTGGTCCATCTTAGTCTTGCCTTTCCTTAGGCCTAGGGAACTCTTCCCTAGGCCGGACATCCAAACCTTCAGATTTGTCCTTCCATCCTTATCCATGCTTAAGGATTGATTCCTTAAGCCAGACCTTTGCCATTCCGGCACTTCTACTTAGTACACACGCAAAAATGAGTTCCACCTTGCCATAAGTGCCAGCGCCGAGCATATTAATGGCAAGAACGATGCCAAGACATATGGTAACCCAGACTGAATTATTGACAGGGGGATTCCAAAAGTTTATCAATACTACAGCAGCAGAAAACTCGGCTAAGATGATAAAAATGTCAGTAAACACGCTAAGAAAATGTATTCAACCCAAGTACCTGTTGCAATGAGAATGGAATGGGCCGCTTCTAGAGGCTGAAGAGTGACCAAAGATGATCAGGACTAGAGTCCAGAGTAAGTTGCCAATGTATTCAAATAGAGTAAGAGTATACAGTACCTAGAGTCCAGAGTAAGTTGCCAAAGAGGCAGGGGGCACTGGACTCTAGGATATGGGCGATGTTTTGTAAACAAATGTAAACAGATAAGCCACAATCAAAAGGTGAGGGGTAACTCGACCTAGGGACGTCCTAGGGAGGTTAGGAAGTCAACTAAATAGCAAAGGAAATGTGAGGGATGATACCATAACATGTGTAGAGCTAAAAGATATAGAAATGTGTACTGTAGAGGTGAATGATCATATAACTAACAGCACCGCATGGTTACAATGAGGGTATCTTCTCCCTGAACTTCCCGTAAATCTGCTCAGGCAGATCTGAAAGTTTCACTGAAAGAGTTATTAACATGATAGCACCTACCATTCCATGCAGTCCCAAATGATATTGTGGAGTATTAGCACCTGATTGGCCTGGGAGTGTTACGGCCAGCCATTTGAAGGTATAACATATCCTCCCAGTGCTGTTGACACGATGAGCCTATAGATCACTTGCAGCCAGATTTAATGGTTTATGAGTCTACAAGAGAACCAATCGTGTGTCAGTGGGAGAATCCCATCTATGTTGACACAGTGTGATGTTTCTGTGACCGTCGCTATGAGTACAAGGAGCTGCACAAAACCTGGAAGAAGAATTTGGACACTGTGGTTGGCAAGGGACACTCAATGGCAGAGGTCAATGGGGCAAAGAAGATGATTGTGCTTTATGACTCCGTGCAGCTTGTGCACAAATGTATCCTTAACTCATTCTACGGGTATGTGATGTGCAAGGGTGCACAGTGGCACTCTATGGAGATGGTGGGAATTACCTGTCTCACAGGTGCAACGATCATCCAGATGGCGTGTGCGCTCATCGAGCAGATCAGTCTCCCACTGGAGTTCGATATGGATGGAATTTAGTGCATACTTCCTGCTGTCTTCCCGGAGAACTTCAAATTGAGTAATAGGAAAGCCATCGGGTTTCTGTACCTGTGTACGATGCTTAATCACCTTCTGTATGCTCGCTTTACCAACCACCAATACCACAACCTGGACGCCTCTACGTCGTGCACAGCGAGAACTCCATTTTCTTTGAACTAGATGAGCCATATAAAGCTATGATTCTCCCATCATCAAAGGAGGAGGATAAGCTGTTGAAGAAGCAGTAGCCATCTTTAATGATGATGGGTTGCTTGCAGAGCTGAAGGGGTTTGTTAATGTTCCCTATTGCAAGATTCAATTTTCAGAAACTAATGTCTATCACATGCGAGGATGGTGTCACTCAAATTTGCCTCGGATGCGTCGAAACACGAGTTTATCGGAAGGTATGTGTTTCATTGCCTTTCCTTTTCTCCGCTATGATAATGAAACCCAGTATTCGATGCTCCCAGACCTTGACGTGCCTCGGGCCGATCCATGCCCGCCATTATACATCCATTGAAGGGAGAAATCAATGCTCCTCTCATCTCGCTTGATGTCTGCTTGCTCAAGTTGCGCATATAGTCGAGATATTACATCCAATTCTCAAGCATCTCTCGTGGTACTACAACCCAAAATATACATGGATGGAGAAGCTTTGCACTTTCAACATTACTATCAGTGCTCGATTGTCCTGGAGCTCTATCAATGCAGACTCTTTTTCTGATGCAACCTTTGTTTCAAACAAGTGCTTGCAACATTTTACACAAGCTTGTGCATGTGTCAATTTCTCATTTGTAGCTTCTCACACTAGTACTGAATTATATCCTTAGCGATGAAGTTGAATTCAGACAACACATTGAAAATTCCACTTTGCTTGGTTCAATATGGTGCTGCTCGATGAAAATTCCCTTGTGAGTATGACATTCCCTTCCAAATGTCCCACAAGAGTGTCCCTCTGACATGGAAAGCAACAGCTCAGTCAAAATCCACAGGATCCAAAATTCCGGATGGACTTCATTGATGCACCCATCCTCATGAAAAATTATGCCAGCATAGGTCCTATCTGCTATCTCTTTTAATGTCCCTGCTGACAGTGCCATGTCGACCAGTCCTCTTCCCCATTACTGAACAAGCACTGAAGTCATCAACGCCCATTGAGATGAAATGAAAGTGCTTGCTAATAGACAGTTTGAAGCTTGTCACTTGTACTTGGAGATGAAGATTCAGAGGCTAAATCCTAGCTGCTACAGAGCTCGTATCTGCACATACAAGGTTTCTGTTATTGTGAATATTTTACCCAGTGGTTTTCTCAGTGTCTTGTATATCCGATTACAGTATTGAGGACACTGAATAGAAAATGTCTGATTTGTTGTGCTGCCTAGTCACGGTTGCTATGAGTTACTGCAGATGACCATCTTCCTTCATCTACAAAGTGCTGTCTAGGGGAGTCTAAGCTCAACCTGCAACTCAGATTTCAGCGCCTTGTCCATTCAGTGTTCTTGACACTGGAAAACGAGAGTTCCAGCCCTTTGAGTACTGAATAGTTGTGCTGCCCAGCTGCAACATCAACTGCGGCTTCAGGATACTATGAAAGACCAAAATTCAAAATTCCGTATTCTGAACCTAGGGCTGTCTAGGGGAGACTAAGCTCAACCTGCGACTCAGATTCCTGTTGCAATGAGAATAGAATGGGCCGCTTCTAGAGGCTGAAGAGTGACCAAAGATGATCAGGACTAGAGTCCAGAGTAAGTTGCCAATGTATTCAAGTAGAGTAAGAGTATACAGTACCTAGAGTCCAGAGTAAGTTGCTAAAGAGGCAGGGAGCACTGGACTCTAGGATATGGGCGATGTTTGGTAAACAAATGTAAACAGATAAGCATCAAAAGGTGAGGGATAACTCGACCTAGGGACGTCCTAGGGAGGTTAGGAAGTCAAGTAAATAGCAAAGGAAATGTGAGGGATGATACCATAATATATGTAGAGCTAAAAGATATAGAAATGCGTACTGTAGAGGTGAATGATCATATAACTAACAAAAACGGCCATGTCTAAAGGTTTGTTAAGGTCCAATTGGTCATGGATAGCTGCCAGGAAGATGGGCATGAAAGGTAAGTGTTTGGGTTTCTTGGAATATTCTGGCGCTGATGCAGCGGCACCATCTAGGACTGCTTTAAGTTCTTTTGGAGGGATCCACCAGTCTCTTCCATGGAGGAGGTGCCATGCTCTCAGGCCTGCTACATAGTTAGCTAGCGCAGAACCCGAATAGGATCCTGCACAGCTGCACAAGAAGTCTAGTAGCAGTGTGCTGTCGATGGGACATCTCTTCTCTTCTTCAATGCTGTTTATGTAGCAGAACACATGAAACACAAGTAAGCCCACTCCATATGTTTCCTTTGTAGATTGTGCCCAAGCTGAACCTATGACGTCTAGGATGCAATCTAACCATGCATCAGATGCTTCATGGTTCATTGAGTCATCTGGTGCATTTTTTGCCTGTCTCATACTGACCCCTGCTGGTAATCATAGCCTCAGCCTGTCTCTAGCAAGACAGTGTGGCCGTAATATGGAAAATTTCGGGGTTAGGTTTGCTCTGTAACGTAAGGGGTTAGGAGGAGGGTAATGTGTGTGGTACTGAGCAATGGAGTGCCGAAACATGTGTATTGTGTGCTACTATCCTTCCCTGAGTGCCTTACTGATGATATTCTCCTCCTCTTCCCTGTCCATTCTAGCTCTGATGGCCACTTGTTGTTTGACGAGCTCTCGGTTAATAAACTTGGGTGTGGGAGCAGAGTACCTCCCATCCCATAGAAGCCTGAGCTCGACAGGAGAGAGTGGTTCGGTGGCATCGATGATGAAGCCCTCCAGCTCGGCTGGAAGCTTGACTGGGGGAAGAAAAAGGTTTCTGGGCCATATATCCCTCTGGATGGTTCATCTGCTGGGTTGGAGGCACTTGCAACATAGGATGTGACAATGTTGAGAGGGTTGGATAGTGAGTGAGTGAATTTGCTGATTCTCCTGAAGACTCTATTAACCTCATAGTTCCTATGCCTTCGTCTCCACCATCCTTCGACAATGCCTGTGTTATCTCCCTGGATGAGGACACAGCTGCTAATGTCAGGGATAGTGGCGACAGTGTATACAAGGAGTTCGAAAGCCACAGCTTCTGCCCATCCGATGTCATGTTTACCATCTCTCATTTTCCAACCTGGAATCAACCTCCATGCTCTCCAATGGTTACCCACTATTATGCCTATTCCTTGTTAGTTATATGATCATTCACCTCTACAGTACGCATTTCTATATCTTTTAGCTCTACATATATTATGGTATCATTCCTCACATTTCCTTTGCTATTTACTTGACTTCCTAACCTCCCTAGGACGTCCCTAGGTCGAGTTATCCCTCACCTTTTGATTGTGGCTTATCTGTTTACATTTGTTTACCAAACATCGCCCATATCCTAGAGTCCAGTGCTCCCTGCCTCTTTGGCAACGTACTCTGGACTCTAGGTACTGTATACTCTTACTCTACATGAATACATTGGCAACTTACTCTGGACTCTAGTCCTGATCATCTTTGGTCACTCTTCAGCCTCTAGAAGCAGCCCATTCTATTCTCATCGCAACATTCCTATGCCTGAACTTGCATCTGAAAAGGTCAGTGAGTTTTCTTGGCTGTAGGGTGAATGGGATGTGTTACGCCTCCGGATTGAAGTAGGAGAGACCACCAGTCAAGGTCGCCTGCTACTCTGTTGCCTGCATGGTGTGGGAGAAAATAATTTTTGCTACAGTGTGAGAGCATTCCCTCAAGGCTGCTTAGGCACACTCTGCCTCGAGGTACCACTTCGCAAGCATGTAACAGCTTTCCGTAACACTCTTGTACATCTCGCAGGATGTGGGAGTGTCTCTTATGCCATTTGTGTATTGCCGCCAGATACTTGTCAATTTTTGTCAAGTTCAAGGATACTGACCTGTTTTCAATGTCCCATCTGAAACCTAGGTGTGTCGTGGACATTTGGAAAGGTTGGTCTTTCAAAGGTTCCCAAATTATACCTAGCTCCTCTGACAGAGCATCTATGTCTTGTAGGCTACAACTGAAACATCTGTTGTGCTCTGATCTGTTCAATCGTTCTGAGAGATCCTGAAGCAGCTTTGAGCAGTCTTCGCTTAGTTCTTCAAGCTTCCCAGTGTCTGTGCACATGTCTCCGAACCAAAGGCAACCTCCTGTTTGGTGCATACCTTCCAGAGTGTAAGATTGGTTCCAGTCTCTCCTGGATTTGTTGTACTGATCTAGAAACTCAAGCTTGACCCTGAAGAAAATGTAATCATCTACCCATTTGTCTGAAGGGCCGATTCCATTATGTCGGAAGATCTTGGCTCCTGTGTCTATGATGTGTCTGTCGGCTCCTGCCAAAGGAGCTGCACCGGATGCTGTGCACATGTCCACGCAGAACTGGGAGTCCGAGATTTGTACTATGCCTGCAGGCCACTGGGATGGGTGTAAGGGCACCGTTCTATAAGCTTCTGCAATGTCTCTAGTTGCTGCCTTAGAGCCAGGAGGGAGGTTTGCAATTATTTGGTAAATGATTGAGAATTTTCCCCATGTAGTCGGAAAATTGTTTGTCTCGATGGAGGAATTGACTGATGGGTTTTGGAAAGAAGAGCTAGGTGCGTGCAGGTAGGAGAAATTCTGAACGACTCTGAATTTTCCTGGTTTGCCTGGTTTCGGAATGATTGATAACAGTGAGGATTGGTATGGTCCTATTAGGTTTTCCAAGGCGGAGGCCAGAAAAGGCCCTATGTACCTGCCTTTGTGTAGTTCCTTTTGAATGATATTGTCAAACTCGTTTGCATATTCGGAAATTGAATCTCTATTCGGAGGCATTTGTACAATTCTGATAGAAGGAAGGTCTATTTTGAAACCTGAAAGGAGACCCTCTGGTATCTTAGCAAAGTGTTTAAGTAAACTGGCTCTTTGAAGTTCTCATTTCCAAGAGTTTACTCTATATGGTGTCAATGGATTCAACAGAGCTCTAGGGCATTTTTGAGCATTGTGAGTGGCTGCTCTGCACCCTGAGCATATGGTGGTGTGCATCGTGCTTAGGAGTGGCACAGCCTTTGTCTCATTGCCAGGCTGTGCAAATTTGCTTTTCATCTTGGGTCCATAGTCCTTTGCATATGCGCTCAGAGAAGGTTTCGAACTGTTTGTCCCAAGTGTGTGTGGCAGTGCACTCAACAGTACAGTGCGGGTTCCTACCCAAACACACTGTGCAGCAAGGTAATGGGCCTGCAACAGCAGGAGGGCAGGAAGGCCATACCTTCTTGTTGCTGTTAGTAGCATCTTCCACAGGTGGATGCAGGCGTTTTTGGGACATTGCGAACGTTTGTGGTTGCATTCGCAAGAGGTCCTGATTGCTTGCAACAAAGGCAGATGCTGCTTATTCTGGAGGGAGAGACATGTTCCCATGTTATGGACAGCAGAAGATTCACTTGTTTGATACGAGGTGGGACGAGGTGACAAACATGATGTCATTGCAGTTGTTTTGCAGGTATGGGTGTGACACGTGATGGTCGTGGGTTTTGGTGATGAAACCCAAATGGTTGATACCCAAGTGTGCATGTGGTAGCACAAAGGTAGTGTGTGTGGGGGGGTTTAATGTCGATGCGCGATTGGCCGACAGTGAGTACAAGTTACATGATGTAAAGTACAGCAGTGTTTTGAAATCAAGGAGGGAATGACAAGAAGATTGAGTGTTTGAACCTTCGAGTGTAAGCAAGAGAGAGAGTACTAACGGATGGCTAACACTGTTTCCTTGTCCCTCTGCTTGTTGAAGAGCTCTTCACAAGCCTCAGTGATAAGGTCTTGGTTGAGTTCTTCAAGGCTCCAGCTTTGAGCGGTTCTGATGGTCATGTGCCACCGGCACCTCTGTTGCACTTGGTAAAGCAGTAACGCTCTCTGTTTGAGCACATCCGGGGCATGACGCCAGCGATGTGATTGGAGCGCAACCCAGAATTGGATGTGCATGTTGATTCGGTCCTCGGGCCAATCATGCATCTTCATCGACGCAATCATGCAAGGTATTGCCTCATTGAAATCCTCCCAGGAGAGGTTCTCATCCTTGACAATGGGAGGTGCTTTCAGATCCTTGACCGCTGCAGTGGGACCCAGGAATGTAGTCCATCTGCAGCTGGTAACATTACTAACGCATCTGGTTCTGCTAAGAGTATGGACACTTTGGCCTCTTTAAGGCCTCTGTTGGTGAAATAATGGAGCTCACAATAATCTCCAGCCCCTAGCTTCCTCAAAGCATACTGCGCGAGAATGATGGTCAGGTCAGATGGTACCTTGCCTCGCACCAGAGGTGCGTATTTGTTTTTATTCTATTTCCTTTCCTCCAGGTGAGCAGCTTCCTGCTCATCCTTGAGTAGCTGTCTATGTTCTTCCTCTTCATCTTCTTCTCGTTGCGCAGCATCATCCTAGTGCATAACAAAAGATTAAAGTCCTTCATCGAACCTCCCCATCACAGGAGGCCCCATTTGCTAAGAAAGCACGACGACCCCTTGGGTTAGAAAGTATTGGTGGGAAAGCGATCCTAACACTCCACTAGAAGAAGAAGAAGAGAATTATCACGAGGCCAAAGGTCCGGATACAGAATACAAAATATTCTGTCTGTGCTGGAATTCCTAGAGTGGTTGCAAGGACATGACGCGAGCGGCCGCTTCCTGTGTCACAGCTGCCCAATCTATGGTTGCAAGTTGCGACACTGATTGAAATCATGTGTGAATAAGGTCATATAGTTGGGGGTATCCCGAGCTGATGATGGCGCCATTGGTGGAGGGCATGTATAACCACGTGCCATACAAGTGAATGGAATCCGTGATTTCGTCAGTGTACTGCACGCCAAGCGAATTGAAGACATTTTGGGTGATCACAGGTATGGTGAAAACGAGATAGGGGATGTCCAGCCAAAAGTCTTGGAGCGCATCGTTGTCGCAAGCCCAGACAGGGTGCTCGAACCTCTTGCACCCACTGCATGAGGAGCACAAGATAGGCTTATTGATGTAACGATGTATCGTCTTCCGGTAGTGTCCAAGGTAGAAGCTGGCATTGACGAGGTCGCAGGTGCATAGATCTGTATGGGGCGCAAGATGAGGGAGTGAGGATGATAATCCATGGAGAGGGCAGACTCCCCCATAGTCATTCAGATAGGATTCGAGGATGGTGGTCTTCTCGTCGGCATCATTGGGCAAGGGGGTAGGGGAGGAGGGTGTGGTGGGGGATTCAAGTGACACGTGCTGCTTTTTGAGTGGTGTTTTGCCATCTCCAAGAGGGGGGTTAGCACCGGAGGGGGGGGTCAGCAGATTAAGTTTGTTGATAGGCACAGTACTGGAAGGCGATCCACCAAATAGAGTGTCCAGGTACGGAGAAAAGGGGTCTTCTAGTGGCCTCTTTTGCAGCATGATGCCGTGAGCAAGCATGTCACCTTATAGAGGTTTGATCTTTGTACTGGTGGTTAGTGTAGAGAGAGGGCACAAGGCATCAACTTACATTGACGTGGGTCAGGATATGCGTGTAGAGGGCAGCAGGGAGGCCTACAAAGGCACAAGTTACAATGGGGCAGTGATAGCCCTTCTTGGCTATCGACTTGGCAGTTAGTAACATTCTTGTCAAGTCGTTAGGCGGGAGGTCGAGGCCAGCGACAGTGTTACTTGCCAAGAAAATTGATCTTCAAGGATGGGTCCTCGTTGTGGATGGAATGATGTCTTTCCATTTCATTTGACTGCTTGCCGCAGATCACGCATGATTGGGGGCAGTTTGCTGGGAAAAGGGATTTGCTGACCGAGAGCATTGTTGAGTATATGAAAAGTGGTGGTGAGTGAATGTGCGTGCCTCGCGAATTTTGCAAGGGAGGTCAAGGTGGGTTGTGGGTACTTGAGTTTTGCATTCTCTTATATGCATTGTCAGAATCACATGTCAGGGATTGCAGGATGGTGAAAATAGGCATAGCTGAAGTGCTGACGACTAGCTGAGAAGTTTGCAACCAAGAACAGAAGACGTGGCTTTGAATATATTCGGTGACCAGTCCATCACTTAATGGAACATTTACCTTGGGGCGAAGCGTCAGGTCCTCTACGTAGTGTCATATACCAATAATCTAGGAATGGATCCGGAACATCCGGTCCACAGATCCGATCTAGATCCATCATCCGTATCCATTGTCCGGTCCACAGATCCACTTTGATTCTTATTTCATCTCCTGTTCATATAACCTTAATACAGCGTCTATCCCCTTTCGGTAATTCTTGTACTACCGGTACTCCGGTTATCTATCTTCCATTTGTCTTACTGATCTGTTACTCATTCTTCATATCCGTTTCATGCTTTGTGATCAATCCTCCTTACCAATAGACTTTCCACATGCTTCGTACATAGCCCTTACTTTGCTGATTGATCATTTCGTTAGATACCTACAGTATATAAACTCATGTATAACTCTGTCGAACCTTAGTTC
>MU178045.1:0-15357 GCA_016695465.1 Suillus americanus | reverse complement strand
AATATCATCTTAGTTTGCACTCATTCCGTTCACCTTCCGTTATCCGTCCAGACTTGAGTTTGCGCTCTTGTCTACTCCAAGACTTAGGATTGATTCCTATAGTCTATCCATATCCGCCTCTGTCCTTGGACAGTCTTATCTGCTAGTTTCTAGTTCGGACTTCGTCCGGATTAGCCGTTACTCTACACATCCGATATCCGTAGACCTTAACGGATCCGGTACGATACTCATCCGCCCATAAACACGATACTCTAGTATTCAGAAATAAAGGACAATACTCGGTAAAGGGGCACAGCGCACGAGCTGAGGCCAAAGTCCTTCGGATCCGATACCCTTGAGTACGCTACCTAACATGTAGCTTCTATTCCTTTCATGACAGTTTTTCCATTACCAGTGCATGGGTGGACAGATAAAAAATAAAAACATGGAAGCATGAATACATTTGTGAGCATTAATATATCTACGATCAAGTGTTGGCCATCTTGACATTGTCAGTAATATCAGGTTGGACATCCTCCATGTGAACATTGTCCGATTGATCTGGTGGAATGGTTCGAAATTCTCTGTAAAATGCGATCACGAGGGAGTGACATCGTGGAATCTCATCTGCGTGCTTTGGATCGTGTTTGATCCACACTTGTAATGATCTAATAGAGGCAAAGTGGGTGGGATCAACAGCAAGTCTCGATGCTATCTTTTGTAGATAGGGGTTTGTGGGTCGGCCGTCAGCGATGACCTTGCTCTTGCGAATAAGCGCTACGACTGTTGGGAGGATGAATGGGAATTGGGCGCCATAAGGGCATGACAGATGATTGCTCAGGGATCCTGATTGTAAAGGAGGGTGCATGCAAGGTTCTTGGAATGGTACCCAGCACTTGTAACAGTACACCCAGTATGTGGTGTCTTCACGTGTAGCGGGTGCGAGGAGCGATATGACCTTGCTATGGAGGGAAGGGGTGATTTCTGGATGAGAGTGTGGGCCCACTCGATGTTCACCACTGACCCAGCAGTATACGCATCCGATTGTCTTTATGGTGTCCAGGACATGCTTCAGCACCCTCAGTTCTGTCAATCCCGTGGCGTATTTGGTATTGATGTCAGCTGCGACCGATTTGATGGAGAGAGTCGGCTCGTGCAGATGGGGGGTGGGAGATGCGTGATGGGATGTCCTGTTGGCGCGCGGTGTATGCGAGGGTGTGTCTTGGGGTAGCCAAAGTGTTTGTCTGATGACACCTTTGGACTAAACAGTGTGAGTTTGTGATGGACTAAAGTTGGCATGAGGAAAGATTCCTTACTTTTTCAGACACTCGCAGTTGTCACATAACAAAGTGCCAGTCGCAGATGTGCACGAGTGGGCATGGAGATCGAAGTGATGGAAGGTTAGGTGGCGACATCCCTGCGTCTTCATGAATTCCCTCATTGGAAGAACACCAAGATGCTCATCATGCTCAGGTTCCTGATAGAATGGAAGTTTGCTGTAAATAAGAATGGACAAGGAAGCGGAGCATGTTGTTCACTTCTATGTGGATGATGTAGCAGACTCCCAGAAAGTCAATCCCCTCGCCGAAGCACAAGGTTGCGATCATCCATCTTTGGGAAGGTGTGTCGCCATCACGCCATGCATTGAACCTCCTGTTCTTCTCCTCTGTATTGGCAGAGTCATCCAGCTGGTCATCGAGTCTGCTTGTGTAGTATGGAATGTAGAGGAGTTCAGACAGTTCCTTGATGAGTGCAATGGTGGTGCAATATATGATGCCCCTGTCTTTCTCCTGAAGGACGATTGAGCGATGGGTTTCGATGACCTTTTCCTTGAGCTGTGCAGCCAACACCGAGATGACAGAGTAGCTGATGTTACCTCGGTGAAGCGGGGCTTGTATGATGCGTATGAGCGATGGTGGGATCTGCATCTGCGAACACAATCTGGGTAAAGAGATAGGGGATATTGTGGCTGTGAGGAATGTTATGGGTTTAGTCAAGGTGGTGATGAGGTGAAACAGTTTGAAACAGTTGCGGTAGTCATCCAAGGTGAAGACATGGTGGGCTTCATTGATGAAGACACACATGAGCCTTTTTTGATGGATTGCGCCCAATGAAAGAAGTCATCTGTCCCTGCCTGATGTGCAGATACAATCACAATCTGAGCTGTTAAGACATTCTGGATGTGGGGGTCCTGGCCTCCCTCAATGCGTGTAGTTGCCAGCTGTCGTGCCATGTCCTCCGTCAATGCCACAAGGGGTGTTATGACTATGAAGAGTGCGTGAGGGTGAAGGGGTTGGGATTTCCGAGAAACAGCGGCCATAGGGTGTCTAAGAGGTTGGGGTCGATGGTGAGGTGGGGCGATGATATCATTTTAGATGCACCAATGGAGGCAGCAGGGTTGACGCTGATATAATGGCCAAACATGTCCTGGAGCCCTCTGAGAATGCCATTGCCCATTCCAGTCGTAATGTTTCTGAGTTCGTCTATGATTTCGACGCCCATTGACATGATGGCCTGGTGTGCAGTATTGTAGATGGTGGTTTTGAGAGGTCCCAGAAGGCGGTCGTATAATTGCACATGATTATCACCTGCTGATTGCTGAGTTTCTAGTTTGGTACAGTTCTCACATTGGCCGATTGTGGTGTGCCAATGCTTGCTGACCCTTTGCATTGACATCACCACGGTGTGTGATATTTGGGTAAGTGCATTGGTAGTCTGCAGAGCATAGTGTGCCTCGCCAACCGCTTGGGAATGACCGAACACTTAATGAATGGCTAGAAGCTCTCCATCTCCCACGTCCAAAATGCCAAAATCTGCCTTGGAGATGTTAATGAGCATAGTACTCATGACTTGTCTCCAATCTCGGATCCCCATCCCTCACCTGAGATAACGCAGCGTGATGTTGGTTAGAGACTGGGAAAACTGATGGGTGTCCATGGGTGAGCCATCCTGGACAAAAATGTACAAAAGGTATGCCTGCACTTTGGTGACTGGCATCACATATGTGGCTAAAGCTGCTGCTGCGGGATAGATGACCCCCAGTATGACCAACATAAGTTTTAATGCAGTGTGGCATGGACAACGCGCTATGAGGTTGCTGTGACCCTGAGTGCTGGCAGTCTTTTCATAGGTCGTGGAAATTGTCAAGAGACCGTTGAGTATGAAAAGTTGTCTCTGACCCTGACCATCAATTCAAAATTTCATGTGGTTGCATTCTGTGCCATGTGTGCCTCCGCCCCATGTAGATACCACACAATAAAACATGGAGGATACAAGTTCGTTGAGGATTGCGATCCATTCCCATATGTTACCTGCTGTAGGGTTAGCAGGGATAGCGTGAACGATCAGACTGTCATACCTTGGTGGGGTTTGCGAAAACCTTGTATTTTGGAAAAGAACAAGGGGTGTTTTGCAAGGTGGTTGAGGAGGCAATCTTTGTCAATATCGAACCTGTTCTCCTGAAAGCTGAATATGGAGGTGTTTTGGTCTGATTGCTGGGGTCGGTCTAGGAACCACATATCTGAGTCAGTAGGATCAGTGCGTTGGTCGATGTAATCCAGGATGTCTTCCCATGGGCAGCTGCAAAACAAGGAGTCCATCATCTCCTTCAGATCAAGGAGGGATGATTTAATCGAGGCCCTGAATTTGTTGAGCGGAAGGGCAAAGTCTCGATGGACAGAACAGTCATTTCAGGGTTCCACCCGAACCTTAGAAGGCCAGGTTCTATGTAGGATAGGGTCGACAGAAATGCTCTCTTTTGGTGGAGGCATGTGAACAGCATCTGGTTGCCATCAATAAGATAAGGGCAGACAAGCGCAACATAGGTCCTGAGAGAATAATGGTGAGTAGGTGGTGTGATATGTTCGGACGGCGGGTACATACTCGAATGAGTTGTCGTTGTATTGCCCCATTTTCATATAAATCTCCACACCAGCCATTGCCCTGAAGCACCACTGCGCCTCACTGATTGTTGGGGGTACTTGGCATATGCGACTGGTATTCCCAAAATCGTTGGAGAGGTGATAGGTGATAAGGAATAGCGTGAATAGATCTTTCATCTCATTTTTCAGGAACTCTGGACTGACGTGAGTGAGGAGGGAAAATATAACTTTGTGTACTGAGTTAATAGAGAGTAAGTCGACAGCAGGTGAGCATTTGGAGATCGTGGTTCACAATTGGGCATGAAGTGTGGTGAGGTTGGCAATATGTTGCAGATGTAAAGGGATGTCAAAGTTTTCAACGGGGTGGTAGAGATGACGGATGAGGAATATGATGAATTTGGCGACAAAGGCACTGTATTTTCAAGAGTTGGGTCTTCCTGGGGGCGTCGGAATGGCACTTTCTCCAATTCACCTGATGGACTGGTGGACAATAGTGCACGGAGAGTAAGGGTCGACAGACAACTGAGGTTGGCTGCGATGTTCTGGTAGTATTGTTGCGTGACCTCAATGAGGTACAGAAAGTCTGGCTCGCCATCAGGGTTAGACACAGTTTGCCTGAGCATCTTGAGGTCTACATTCTCAATACAGTGTTCCCAATTAGTTTGAGCGAGAAGGGGACCCCTGGGTCTCTGATTCAACGGGCAGTGGTAAGTGGTTTCTTTTGCATGGAGACTGCGTTCAGTGACAAAAGCCTGGACTTCTCTCAGGGCATCTGTTTCGGATCCGAGGGAAAGCGGGCGACTTCAAAATAGTGCAAATCGCCTCTAAACGTCCCAATCTGGTGCCTGATGGTTCAATGGTGTGTGCGACGTGACAACGGAATACTGTCGTGTTCCTGCACACAATGGCTGTGGAAGTGTTTTTTGGTTTTGAAGAGAGTGTGACTGGTGCAGGCTGGCACATTGCATTTGAAAAGATCTGGGATGATTTTCATGCCATCAATGGCAGATGCTGGGGCGTTTGGGATGGGATTTGGTGTATGGGCTTCTAGTCAATGAAGGATGGTGTTAAAGTGATTTTTGGCAGGAAGATATGCCTGTTTATGATGCCTGCGACGATGGCCCCACATTTTGTGCCATGGGATGGCAATGGCACAGTCCAGACAAATAGTCAGATGGAAGATGGGATTGACGTGAACACTGCATTGGAGAATGTGGCCAGCTGGGTCAGCGAGGTCAGATGGTGGGTTGAGGTCCATGGGTGTCATCAGCTCGCCATCGTTGTCTGTGTCTGATTGATCTTCATCTGATTGATCCGCATTCGGGTCACTGTCAGGTTTGAACGGCTCGTCGTCTGTTTGGTCAATCTTTGGTTTGGATTCAGGCTTACAGTGGTTGACATTGAGGAGCGTGTCACCTTTGAACAAACAGGTGAGGGAATATGTGTTGCCATGTGTGGAGGTTGCTTTGAGTGGTGCGTGCACGTGAGCATGAAGGGCTGTGCATATGGAAGTGGTTGGGATATCAATGGCTGGGGAGGTGTTGTTGGACCACGAATGCTGGGCATTGGGTAGTGTCTCATCGGATGAGTGTGGGAAATGTGATGGTTCGTTGTCATTGTCCTCATCTTCTGTTGTGCCGCCATCAGTGCCCTTGTCGGACTCAGGCTCGCTGAGCGCATCTGATGTGAGGAGGGATGCATTAGTTGTGTTAAGTGTTTTGCGACGGCTGACTTACAGTAACCGTCATCGGCAGATTCCATTGCGACATCAGTACTTAGGGGGGAGTTGTGCTCAGGTAATTCAACTTCGTCTGTGGGGCCAGGGTGCACAATTTTTTTCATGAGGCTTTCAAAGAGGTGGGAGTCAACATGGGTATGTGAATGCAGCCCGCATGGACAGATGAGTTGCCCTTGAGGAGGTCTGGATACAACCCCTGGAAAACAGTGAGTGTATGCTGTGAGCTCATTGTAGTGTTGTGTACATTTCTGGCCTTCCCACATAACAGTGACATTGCCGTGGTACTTAGTTCGATGAGTCTTCTGTTTAGCTTTGGTTTTTGTCCAGAGATGGGGTACTGGGCAGTTGGAGGCCTTGCACGAACTACATAACCATCAGTTGACACATATAAGCAGATGATGCAGGCGTATGGGGAAGCCATTGAACCGAAGAATCTTCGCCTGGGTCATGCATGGGTGAACCAGCGAGCACAGTGATATTGCCGACAGACGTGATGGAGGCATGTGGTGGGCGGTATTGTTGGTAATACAATGCTCGCAAATTTTGCGAGGGAGGTAGGGTAAGAGCTGGTAATCCTCTTCAGAATTATGAGGTGAGGCGGTGCCCTAACTGAGCTCGCCAAGGTCGACGGTGTGGTCAATGGTACGTCCCTTGCGAATTTCATAAAGAAGGTAGGCGTGCAACAGGTGATCCAGTGCCAAGTACAGTAGGCATCATTATTGGAAGTCCGACCAGGCTGGATGGTGGATCAATCTATGTTGAGCGTTGGTAGAAGTTGTGGATGTATTTAGTGTGACTAATGACATCGTTGACATGTCGTCTTCGAAGTCTTGGAAGTCACGTGTCAGGTTGATTGTGTGGGGTTGCGCTGTTAAGGGCACAGCCATGTTAATTCTGGCCTGAGGGAAGAGATGATGCAGAGCGACTCTTTTGCTGTTATTTGTGACATTTGTCGGTGTCACAACCCTTGCAAATTTCATGAGGGAGGTGTGGCAGGAAGTCATGGTGGTGATCCTGTGTGCACTTCAGAGGCCTGGGCTGGTGTGTCATTAGTTGCATCCCTTGCAAATTACATGAGGAAGGTATAGTGCAAACAGGAAGTTTCCTAGCATGATTTTACCATAGGAGAGTCCAGACATCATTGCACATTTGACCAAGCATAGATAATGATGGAAATAACAAAACAACGTGGCAGAGATGGCAGTAATTGCATTTGTAACAATGCATATCAGGTGACCATATTGCTGCATGTGCAAAGCATGCTCAAAGTAGGGCTCCAATCATTTCTATTTATACATGTTTTAAACTGTTTTACCTGTATGCTGTTTATGTGTATTTGCTGCCACTGGTCCACACGCCATTTGTAAACTGTTTACTTCCTCTCTCTGTAATTCCTTGCCTGCCTCTGTCCAAGAGGCAACAAATAGTGATCTAATTCACCATGTCACCACCACTGTAACTGGTGAAAGTCCATGGCACACTTTCAACCGTCGTTTTGGCATCCTCTTCAGCGAGGATTGCGACAGCGCCCATCCAGTCTGAATTCAAGTGCTATGTCATCCTTGCACAGGGTGCCAAGGACCCAAATGCCTTGAGCTTGCCTCTTGTATGGTGGAATGTACACTTTTTTCTTATTTCAGACTTCAAGTACTAGTTGATTATCTATGAAGGACCATTCTCGTGGGTTTCTGACTCTCTCTCGCATCGCATGTGATGTCCTTGCCATTCCAGGTGCCATGTTTCCCATCAAGCAGCTCTTTTCAAAGTCATGCTGCTTGTGTACTGACCAGTGGTCTTCCCTTGCTGCAGCCAATGTGATGCAGTCAATGTGTGGGAAGCTATGAGTCCAGCAGGGTGACTTTGATTTCAACAAGTAAAACATAACTGTGTATAGACTGTTTAAACCGTTTACAAGTGTCGACTTACTGTTTATGTTTGTTTACTTGAAAATTGTACACGTAAACTAAATGGTTGGGGCCTTACCTCAAAGATGTGTGTCAGAATATGTCATGAACGTGTTCAGAACTTCAGAATTTCGAGGATCTGTCATATACCATATTCCGGACCACGTCCGATGATATTCCCACGCCTTCCGGACGCTCATCCGGACCTCCATAACCTTGTCCATACCTCCATACTCCTAGTCCATGCCTCTAGACCTCCAGTACACTATCGGTTTGGATCCATACACTATCGTACATCCATATATCCATACCTCCGGACCTCTGCAGCTATGCCTGCTTCATCCACCTTTGGTCCAGTCGGATCCGAGCTCATTCCATCCAGAACTTTACCTCGTCTAAGATACCGGACTATATCCTTGATTCACATCCTAGTCCACCTTCACTTAGATCTCCGGATCTGCTCGTCTGATAGCCAGACGTCCGATCTGATATCCACACTTCTCCAGACCTCCGGATCCGTCTTATACTTCATATCCGAAGCCAAACCTTAAATCAGCGTCTATCCCCTTATGGTAATTCACTTGACTCTGGACTTTGGTTATCCTTGTTTCCGTCTTGCTTATTGATCCTTGTACTCTGTTTCATATCCGAGTTCATTTACTTATGTTCCGTCTTACTTACTAACATATTTCCACATGCTCGTACATAGCCTTAGTCTTTTGCTTACTGATCCTCTTGGATATCCTCCAGTATATAAACCTCTGTACAAACTCCTGTAGAGTTTCCTTAGTTCGAATATCACCCTAGACTTGCTCTATCATCTTAGATCCTGCTCTATCAACTTAGACTTCACTCATTCTGCTCTTGGACTTCGGTCCATCTTAGTCTTGCCTTTCCTTAGGCCTAGGGAACTCTTCCCTAGGCTGGACATCCAAACCTTCGGATTTGTCCTTCCATCCTTATCCATGCTTAAGGATTGATTCCTTAAGCCGGACCTTTGCCTTTCCGGCACTTCCTGTCTTTCTGAGACTTATGTCTACTTCCTGTTAACTCCGACTCTACCTAAGTGTAGTCTACCTCTGTCTGTTTCTATTCCGGACCTAGTCTGTAGTAGCCTTTATTCTCCTGTCCTATAATCCTGTCCGCTCCTCCGCTCCTCCGCTCCTTCGCTCCTTCGGATGTCTTAACCTTTGGACATCATAACTTTCGGATGTCCTGTCCTCCGGACCACTCCTCCTATCCAATCCTGCTTTGGACTGTGTCCCTTGCAGCCTCCCTCCATATGTTTCCATCTAGGAAGTTTACCTATAGAAGTCTTACCTTCGGACCTTATGCAGTGGATGAAACTCCTCCGGAGTTTCCTATACTTCTCTAGAACTTTCCGATAGTCCTCCAGAAGTTTCCCGTGCTCATCCAGAAGTCCTTCAGCACTCTACAAGAGTAGCCAGCCTCCAGAAGTCCTTCGGACTTTGTCGGATTCCATCCGGACTTCATTCTGAAATTAAGGGCACGTACTCGGGTAAGGGGCACAGCGCACGAGCTGAGGCCAAGCCCTTCAGATCCCGTCCCCCTTGAGCACCGGTCTTGACAGGATCGGACTTTGAAGACACCTGTCCATCAATGTTGTCAAAGTTATTAGCGTACATGTCCAATTGATATTAAGTCAGCAAAGTCACATGTCTGGCTACGTCATCAAAGTTAGACGTTAAATGCTAATGTCCTAAAAGTCTGTGAACTCAGGTGTCCGACCCTAAATGCTCAAAGGCTTCCAGATTTCCAAGTCACATGTCCAACTGTGTCCGAGTTGTATGTAAAGGTATGTACATTGGGGCAGCGGATGTAGGATGTAGTGAGAGTTAGACAACTACATGGAACTGGAGTTTATTGCATGGATGATTTGACATATACATGGACTGAGTGATTAGCAGAAAAATCTCAAGGGAGCTATTTGTTGATAATGAAGATGTAGGAGGGCCCCAAACTTGAGCTTTGAAGCTTGGACAGTGAGGTGGTGGGACAAAAATCATCTGTGGGTACTGTTTCCCTGATTTAGACATGAGCGTGTTTCCTAGAGGACCTCTCAGTTGCCCTGGTGAGCGCTAGGCCGAGCATTGAGATTTATACAAAGCTAAAATAGAGTCTCAGCGAGTGATTGAGCAATGCTACTATATATTAGTGAATACCTGAGGTAGAGTCTGGGTGCGGGTCAGTACATGTGATCAGTAGAACTGCAGAATACCGAGTGATTGAACAACCCTCTCAGGAGGTAAAGGTGGAACAAGATGAGTGCAAGTGAAATCGTAGTTACACAAGGATCAGTGGCCTGTGATGGAGTGTGCAAGGAACTGTATGGTACGTGCGATAAGGTGGCTGAATGGCAATGGATGCCAGCAAAAGTCTTGGGTGTGGAGTCGTTTGCAGTGAACATTGGTATTGCATGAGGCATGTCACGAATTATTAGACGTTAGTATGACATTAAGATGATTTCAGTAATCTGTAGTTGCCAAATTGAGCTAAACAGTTGACTTCTGAGACAGATGATATATTACGACTTCAGGGACTTCCAAGATAGATGGTAGGGAGCTTCAATCGGAAAGTATGGCTTGAATACATTGTGGCCAAGGAACAGTTGTGAGTGATTGTAGTTTTAGAGAAGGCAAGTGTAGTGTTTGAACCTAACACTTTGAAGACATCCAAGACTTTGAGGACATCATTGCAGGTGTGACTTTGAAGACTTCAAGGATGTACTAAGGGTTGGTGAGCACACTGGTGATGGCAGGAGATGTAATGTCGACATTGTGCGAGGTTGAGTTGCTCCGATGTATCAATAGAGAAAGGGAGGTGGGTGGACAAATTGCTTGTGCTAAGTGAAAGTGCATAAGGACTGAGGCAGAATGTATGCAGTCCTAAGCAACTAACTAACCTACTCATGCTAAGGGAAAGTGCATAACGATCGAGGCAGAATATATGCAGTCCTAAGCAGCTAACATACCTAACACTAAAGACCGAGGTTGAATGTAATGCAGATGCACGGCTGAGTTTTAAGCCGGGAGACAAACAAAGTAAAGCAGGAGCAAGCTGTGAGCCTGTAGAGTAGGATGGTGAAAGATTGAGGTGAGCTGGTGCACTGGAAAGAAAGATATGGGGGGTTAACCTCCTCCCCCCCGTAAACCACCCAGAGTGAGGTTTGGGCCTAGCTCGAGCAATTTTGACCTGGGAGATGAGCAGAGTAGTGCAGAAGTGAGCTGTATATGTGTAGAGTAGGATGATAAATGATTGAGGTCAGCCAGTGTGATGGAAAAAAAGATATGGTGGATTACCTCCTCCTCCCCCTTAAGCCACCCAGAGTGAAGTATCTGGGCATAGCTCCAGCAGTTTTGACCCGGGAGAAAAACAGAGTAGAGCAGGAGCGGGCTATGACCCTATAAAATGTAATAATAGAGGTTTGGAGTCAGCCAGTGCAAGAGAAAAAAAGATATGGGCAGATTACCTCCCCCTTCCCCTCTAAGCCACTCAGAATGCTGTGTTCAGGTGTAGCTCACGCAGTTTCAACCCGGGAGGCAGAATAAGTGAAGCAGGAGTGAGCTATAAACCTATAAAATAGCACGACAAGAGGTTGAAGTCAGAAAGTGCGATGAAAAAAAGTTATGGGTGGATTACCTCCCCCTCCCCCTCTAAGCCACTCTGAGTGACGTTTTTGGGTATAGCTCCAGCAGGTTTGAGCCGAGAGATAAACGGAGTGGAGCGGAATTGAGCTAGTAATATGTAAATTAGAATGACAAGAGGTCAAGGTCAGAAAGTGTGATGGAAAAAAGATATGGGTGGATTGCCTCCTCCTCCCCCTCTAAGTCACTCAGACAGAAGTTCCTGGGCATAAGTCGAGCAGTTTTGACCTGGGGTACAAGAAAAGTAAAGCAGGAGCGAGATGTGGGTCTGTAGAGTAAAATGACCAAACATTGAGGCCAGGAGGGTCGAGGAAAAAAAGTTATGGGTGGGTAACCTCCTCCTCTCCCTCTAAGACTGAGAAAAACAGAGTTGAGGGTATAACTTGGGAAGAACTGATCCGTTTGACAAAATTCTTGGTGTGGGAGCATCATGGGCTGCAACTCCCGCAGCCCAGGAAGTGTCGGGTCCTCGAGGGATCATGGTGACAAACAAAAAATGGAAGAAGGTGGTCGAGTGGGTGTGAGAACATAAGAAGGTAATGGTACCTGGGATGCGACAACCAGAGAGTTGGATTAAACCCGATGAATCATCAATAGCGGTGTCATAAGACTTCATCAAGATTTGAGCATGTGGAAGAGGCAAATCGGTAAATGTCCTGGAGAAGCTGACAATGAGCATCAGTGTGCCATTGATAAGTATAACCCGGCTCAGCCAGCTCAAGGCCAACATCAACATAACAATGTGGTTCTTCCATCAGATCATCATAATGAAAATCACTGAGAGCATTCTTCAATGCATCCTCAGCTCTGTCCATGCTATCAGGATGATGTTGGTGAGCCTCCTTCACACCTTGTATCTGGCACATGAAGAGCATCCCTTTTGCCCAGGGGAATTCTTCTTCTAATTTGTCCCTTAACTCCTATCCAAGATGTCTGACGCGAGCACCAGGGAAGGGACGAGTGCCATATTGATACAGACCACGGGCCTTCCTTGCACGAGTTTGTGCACCTTCATAGTTGACAGGCCAATTGGTCACTGTGTCGGGACTGAGGTCACAAAGAACTGGCATCAGACCCTTCTCATAAAGGCCTTTCTTCTCCTTGAAAGTCAACTCGACATCCTTCCTGTCGGGGTCAGAGAGCCGTGGAAAGAATAGGCAGACTTTGGTGCAGATCCCAATTGCACCCAAACAAATGTTGGGGATGTGATGGGGTGAGACTCGTGACTCAGGCTGTTGAGGTAAGTGTGAGTGTAAGTGTAATGTCACAATCAAGATGAGTAAAATTTACCTGACCGTCATGAAAGCTCATTGGGACTTTGAAGTAGAGACTAGAGCGCAAGGTGTCTATGGGATTATTGATGGGGTATATGAAGAGATCTGCCTTGACAGGCAGCCAATTGGTGAAGGACAGAAAGCTATCATAATCCCTGACCACAGTGACTTCCCTGGGTGCACGAAATCTGTTCCGTGTGATGTCCTTGCCAGACAGGCCTAGGATGCAGGACATGTAGGAGTCCTCATCTTTGATGATATGGGGTGTAATGAGGTCGATGTACGTGTTATTGAAAGTGGCGAGGGAACATCCTAAGATCTCCGGTGGACGATTGGCAGGCTGCATGATCGGAGAATGCGGTATGGGATAATTCTGGTATGGAGGGGGAAATGTGATGAGGTGGCGGAAAAATTGTGACATTCGGAGAGGGCTTAGCTATATAGTTTCTGACCCTGAGGTTTGAAGAAAATTTACCTTAAGGTTTCCATTCTTCAGTCAGGGCAGTGCATAAAATATCAGTTCTCTGTGCTTCAAAGGGGATAGAGCATTTCCAAAATGAAAACTCTAACTGAACTGAAAGCATATGATGTGATTTGAAAATTTGAAAATGAACGGAAGCGAGCCGATCAACCAAACCAACCAACCAACCAACCAACCAACCAACTAAGCACCAAACAAAGAGGGTAGCGAACGACACCCACGGTACAACTGCAATTGTACTGATGCCCACCACATGTGCAACAATCGAGAGACATCATTCAGCTGCAAGGTATCACAAGCATCAGCTAGTAGCATCTATGTTATGAGAGTGCCCTGCACATCATACACAAGAGCAATTCACGGTCCCCTCAGGGAGCCGTTGCCAGCGAAAGGATGAATGTTCATAGCGCACATGTGTAGGCCTCACAGCTGTGGTGGGGTTGGTTTGTTGGTTTGATATTCTACAACAGGAGTGATTCTGTAATGCTGAGGGTGGTCCGTGCAGGATTGCGGAAAATGTAAGGTAGGCCTCATGCAAATCCATACAATGTCACATGACCAAGCATGATTTTTCGTGACATTTGAGCTTTTATTCAACTACAAACCTGCAACTTGGTGAATTAAGAAACAGCTACACAAAAAATAAGAAAGAGTGATTTGAAATTTTTTGGTTTTCCCATTTGACTGTCTGAGCAAAATTAATTTAGTTTTGGAATGTCTGGGACTGCCACTCTGATAGCAAGGGAATACAAACAGCGGTCAGCATTCGGCATCTCTACTAGCCACCTCGAATGAAACGTGCTTTCTGCACTTGAGTCAATCCCTTTGCCGACAATGCAAAAGTGTGTCATCTATTTTCGGTCGCTATCTGCAGACTAAATTGAAATTGTCAGGTTTGCAATCCAATCTCAATCTGTTATTGATGCTTATGACAAAGGACTCACAGGCACACAGGTGGCATGGGCTATCAAGAAGTACCATGGTCACCGAGTTCTCCCGGACAGTATAATGCATGATTTTGACTCGACTCCCCACTTGTTATGACCGTGACTAATTTAACTAATTTTCAAATTTTCTTGGCCAATGCACCTCTTTAATCATACATCATTGTATATATATGTGTCATATACCAATAATCTAGGAACGGATCCGGAACATCCGGTCCACAGATCCGATCTAGATCCATCATCCGTATCCATTGTCCAGTCCACAGATCCACTTTGATTCTTATTTCATCTCCTGTTCATATAACCTTAATACAGCGTCTATCCCCTTTCGGTAATTCTTGTACTACCGGTACTCCGGTTATCTATCTTCCATTTGTCTTACTGATCTGTTACTCATTCTTCATATCCGTTTCATGCTTTGTGATCAATCCTACTTACCAATAGACTTTCCACATGCTTCGTACATAGCCCTTACTTTGCTGATTGATCATTTCGTTAGATACCTACAGTATATAAACTCATATATAACTCTGTCGAACCTTAGTTCGAATATCATCTTAGTTTGCACTCATTCCGTTCACCTTCCGTTATCCGTCCAGACTTGAGTTTGCGCTCTTGTCTACTCCAAGACTTAGGATTGATTCCTATAGTCTATCCATATCCACCTCTGTCCTTGGACAGTCTTATCTGCTAGTTTCTAGTTCGGACTTCGTCCGGATTAGCCGTTACTCTACACATCCGATATCCGTAGACCTTAACGGATCCGGTACGATACTCGTCCGCCCATAAACCACCTCAACCTCACTACTATGTTACCTTATAAGGATGTCGTAGGGGGGGGGCTATGGCATGCTAATTAGCACCGGATCTCCTAATCTTCACACACCGCCAGTACCACCTAGAATAAAGCCTTAATTCCCTTTGCGGATTTTCCCAAAACGGTAGCTTATGTGAGTATGTCACGAGGCGCGGCAACGGGAGAGCTTCCCAACTATTGCCGCCCTCCCTCGGCAAGCTCCGCACTGCCGCTCACTGCCAAATTAGCCTTGCTCGCTGTCGTCGATGATGAGCTCAGCTAAGTACCTCATTTCTTCACCGTTTTTTAAAATTCTTTTTTTATTATTAATTTATTTATCTATATACAGATGTTCGCAGTGCTCAGCAATGCTAAGGGCCTCTGCTCGCCGTCTTCCATGTTGTACTAGGTGAGTTTCAACCCCACGTGACTTTGTTGATTTCGTCCCTTACCAGATATACCCACGGCATCTGCTGTGCTTACATCTACCCCCACGCCTATGCCTTGCTGCTGCCATCGCTGGCAGCAGCGAGGGCCTTCTATCAGTTGAATCTAGCCTCTTCCCATTCTTGCCACTCTGCTGCTGTCAACTTACGTAATTTTGTCGCGCCTGACATAAACGCATTATATACAGTCTTGACCTCCACCATTGAGCCTATGTCCCCTGGGCTTGCAAATTTTTTCAGCGGCCA
>MU178044.1:40706-69479 GCA_016695465.1 Suillus americanus | reverse complement strand
ATCTGGAGATCTAAGTGAAGGTGGACTAGGATATGAGTCAAGGATATAGTCCGGTATCTTAGACGAGGTAAGGTTCTGGATGGAATGGGCTTGGATCCGACTGGACCAAAGGTGGATGAAGCAGGCATAGCTGCAGAGGTCTGGAGGTATGGATATATGGATGTACGATAGTGTACAGATCCAAACCGATAGTGGACTAGAGGTCTAGAGGCATGGACTAGGAGTATGGAGGTATGGACAAGGTTATGGAGGTCCGGATGAGCGTCCGGAAGGCGTGGGAATATCATCGGACGTGGTCCGGAATATGGTATATGACACACCTGCTTTATTCAAGGCAGTTTGCATACTGTCCCACTCCGCTAACATCCATTCTTGAAGGACGGCCCTCTCCCACATCAGTCGAGCCTCCTCCTCATTGCACCGGTCTACTTCAAGTTGCAACCGGATACCATTCCTGACCGTGTCATCCGATAGCCACGCTGGAGGGTTCAGAGGGTCGTCATCTAGCCCAACATCTTGTCAGATGTCGTCATCAATGTCGAGCTGAAAGATGCCATCATGGGGGATGATATGAGGGGGAACAGCAGAAGGGGGTGCTTGCCGCTGTTGAATAAGAGACCGTAGTTGCGAGCACAAACCATTGTAGGTAGTATGTAATTAATTTGAGGATGCCAGGCTCTCGGCATTTGATTGAGTGTTGCATATTCGCATGAAGTTTACGCTCAACTGTAAAATTATGAGATGTATCAGTGTAATAAAACTATCAATACACCATTGACTGTGGCTCTGTATGATCTCTCAAGTCTCTCCAATTCAAACTTTCGCTGACAAAGGCGATCATGTATGCAAGTTTTGATTGTGCGAGCATTCAAATGAACTGTAAGGTATATATCCTTCTTCATCTTCTCCAGGTTGACCTTGTCTTCTGTTCCAAGTGCCGCTCGATGACATCGGAGAGTGTCAGCGGTTTTTTTATACCAGGACCGAGCATCTACAAGCTGCAGATTGACTTCCCCAATATTAGGGACACAGACAGCATGGAGTTGCATCTCAAGTTTGCGTATGGAGGCCTCCTGAGTTTGTAGCATCTTCTCTAGTGCTAGGATAATGGTGATCACCTCCACTGCCTTATTTCTAGATTGTCCTACATGACGTTCAGTTAAGCAGTAGGCACACTTAGATATTTACATACGTGGTGTGGGTCATGTCTGGTGATCAACCTGGGCCTTCCACTCTACACGGAGGGCATTCTCGTCCAACTCCAAGGCGTGCAAACGGTCCAGCGCATCATTCTTCTTCGATTGACAGTGGATCCAACGCCGATGGAGCCAGTGTCCGAATCCTTGCAACGATTTTGAGTCTAAGTGGCGAATTTGAGTATCGAGGACGAAAAGTCACTGATTAGACTTCATAGAAGAGTGAGATTGATAGACTGATTTAAAAAGAGCATATGTACCCCTGATACATGCAGGGAAGGGATGAGAGGCTTGAGAAAACTCCATAATCATTCACATCCTTCACCATCAGACAAGCTGAATCCCTCTCGCTTCCTAGGGTGGTAGATGATCTTACACGCCCACTGGTGACCATACGCATGGAACACAGCAACAGCAAATGCAATGTGAGATAGAGTAGAATCATCCAGGAAATTCCACTTGCGACAGCTCCATTCGAGCTGGCATCCAATATCATACAAAGCCCAATGGCCATCTGAGTAGGTATATGTTTGAACAATTGGTCCAAGAGAGCATGCGCATAATGTTGCTTTTCTCCCACAGATGTCAGGTTTGCAATCCATAGGACACGGTCATGTCTACAAACCAGTGCCATGAGGCCAGTATTGGTAAAGAAACGAGTACTTGGCTTCTCCCACTTTTTGTCTGCAGCAATTAAGGAGTCACCACATCCGTTCAAGACAGATACTGGTATGCGCATGCCCTCCTCATAGCTATCTTCATCAGGTTCCGCCCTCAAGGTCCTTGCCTGCCGTCTGTCTCCGCAACACTTTTCAACAAAATCTTCCATTGCTTTCACATCGTCCGTCAGTAGAAAGAAAGATGGTGTCAGGTTAGGAGGATCACTGCCAGTAGCACCGCGAGGATTTGCAGAGCGTTTCTGTGTAAAGCATGCGTCAATGCAAATGATAACATCTGGCCTACAAATGATTAATTGATGTGGTAGCATAGTAAGAAATAACACACATAGGAAGAGAATCTCTTGCTCCATTTCGCCAATCATTCCCTCCAAAACAGAGTGGGCACCACGAGCGGAGATAATCACTAGGTTTGTCCATGTGAGCACCATCTTTCCAGGAACCAACGACGAGCATAAAGATGTAGTCCTGAGCCAATACAATCAAAGCCTGGTACCAGTGGAACACATTGCTGAAGCGACGCCATAAGCTATTCTGTAGGAAGGTTTAGCATGGATATGCAATGATGAGATCAGAATTTTTTTACCTTCAGCCTCAACTTATATTGCATTCCATCCAGAAATGTCTCTAGTGCATCACACCATGCCGTTTGGTTGGGGGACTGACGAAGAAAAAGAAGGTGGACGAACTTGAGAAGTCATAAGTCGACCGCCAGGGAGGGTGCCACAGGTGCGCATGGAAAAAACCTGCAATGAAGAAGCTGAAGCAGGGTAGGCAAACAAGGGCAGGCGATGATGGTGATTTCCTCGAAAGCTGTAATATACATGAGATTAATGTTAGAAGAGAAAAAAATGATAATATACCATCAAAAAACATGCATGCAACTTTGATGCTATGAGTTTTGCACCCAGTTCTGCACTCTCCATCAGTCCGATGACATATTGCTGGCATGTTGGCATGACATAGCGATATAGTCTCTTGAAGGTATGATAGATAGGGCACTATCATGCGCGGAATTACATCTTCAGACCATCTGCGCCATTGATTAGCCCTTTCTGGGAGCTGGTGAGACGACAGGGACCAGCGTCATTGGAAAAATGTATTGAGTCGCTGAAGGGAAACACAGGTCCATCATCCCTCTGTCCGGGTTCCGTCCTACATATGGATGATGAACGACATAGCCTTTGCTGTGCTAGATGTTGTCGTCCTGGCAGAACTAAGATGGGTGGTGGGCCAGGAAGATAGAGGTCGAGTTTTTTTGTCTCGCGGGGACGTTTCCATCTATTGACCATCCAAGGTTCGCAAATGATAGCAGTCGGCTGATGTATCGACGGTGGTGAAGAATGGTGGGTTGTTGCCTTACAACGTTGAGGTTTAGGATGGCGGACTGCCATTGTGCAATACCTCAAGACATGAAGTCAACCAGGGAAACTCAGCCCACAGATGCACAGTCTGGGGAAGTTTGATTATAGTAACCAGTGGTGGCGGAGGTTGATGGACGAAGTAAGATCACTAATGGAAAATTAAAACAATCACATTGGGCTGAGAAATCACATAATTTATGTGCAGTAGTGAAATCATTCGTTATTTGGATCCTCGCGTAGTTACACTAAGTTGTTCCAGAAGAAAGAATGAGCCTTGTCATAATAGCATAGAACACGAAGTGAACTCACCGCCCCGCCATCATGATGAGTCTCTGGCTCAATGTCTGAAACAAGCACGCAGTGAATATGTATCTTCATGAAGCCATAAATGCAGAAACAAGAAAATAAATCATACAGATCGTAATGCTGGAGTAAGATCGTAGTCCGCTGATGGTAATGATACACAGCCGAATAATGGAGTGCACTACTAGAAGGAACACAACAGCATCAATTTCATTGTAAGGTAATGAGAACAAACAACAGAAAATACGCCAGGACAACTATGGAATCATGATTGCATGGGAAGTGAATGGGGTACAATGGGAGGCCTGCCAAATGATCAAAAAATGTCTGGACATAAAATGCCGTAGCCACATGCTTGACTTCCCAAGACTTTGTATCTGTGAAGTTGTCTGATGTCAGTGGGGTCATAAGAAGAGGTGGCATGCCATCCCAATCACAATTTAGTTGACAAAAATTCTCCACATAAGAAAGACAGCCCTTCAGGGTGTTATCCCACAATTTGTAATGTTCCGACGGAAATGGCTCTGACCACATCACTAGACCAGCATCGCCCGGGAAGACACCATGGAGGAGTTGCTCGCAACCAGCTGGATCATCCTTCCATTCTCTCTGCGCTAAGTGACGATCAAGATCCTGCAACTCATATTGAAAGCCGAGTTCAAACAGCTCCCATGTGACCTTCTGGGCTAGAAGTGCAGAAGGATTAGTAAGACTGCCGACGGAGATTTCTTCACCCCAAAACTCAACAACTCCATCTGGCGAAAATACATCGCCCTGAGATTCTAGCAAATCATCACCGAACAACTCCCACATCACCTGCTTCCGCTTCTCGGTGGCCGTAAGACCCTTTCTGTCAGCCTTATGAGATTGTGGCTGGGCAGAAGGCACACTACCAAGGAAGTCGTGCCAGAGTTGAGGAGTGGGATAAGTGCATGGAGGATCATGGTTGACTCAGCCTATCCACAGTGCACGAGATGCAAGCCAATTGGCAAGATACATGTTTGCAGATGTTCAGGGAGTTTGGGGCCGATAAGAAGAGCAGGCTCAGGGAATCTATACCCCCGATCGATAACGTAGGGCATGTGAATACACGACTGGTCCTTGATTGCAATTTTCATTGCTGCTTCCCAATACAGGTTCAGCGGCGGAAGGTAAGGAGTGTCAGGGTCCTGCCACTTGTCCCTGGATTCGCCTGACTGAGCAGGACATGCAGGGCGAGCTTCAATGGAGTCTAAAATAGTGAGTATCCAACATGCACAAAAGAAAGAGGCGCTTACATGGCTGGTGCTTTGCCTTACTCTTCTGTCGAGATGGCGCCTTGCCATGACTAGATCCTTTAGGACCGGAATTCGAGCTGGATGATGGTTGAGGGTCGTCTGCCTTGGGGTCTAGGTGTGTTATACCTGCATATAGGCAGCAAACGTGGACATGACGATGATGACCACCAGGGCTGTGGTATATCACTTTGAATGGGCAAACTTTGCTGCCCTCCATGTACATGCCAAGGATGATGTGATCCGGACGGGTGAAAAACAGGTTTGACAACCTTCATGTTTGGGGGAATGTACATGCTTGTGTGAACATACCAAATGGGGACACCAGCGCAGAATAACTTCTCGCAGACATCGCTACTCTGCACAAAGCGCTCATCCAATCGCCCCAAACAACATGACGAAAGCCTGAAGTAGTGAGAGGTTGAGCTATGAGTACCCAGTCAATGTAAGAGTATATATCAAGAAGAGATGCTGAGCATCGGTGACAAAAATGAGAAGATCACAAAAAGTGAGGGGGTGCGACTTCAAGTGTGCGACGGCATGGCAGAGGGACAAAAGGCGGCCATATATAACTTGGCCTCTGTCTGGCTGAGCCTGTCTATACTCACGGAGTCATTGTTCTGCCGGTTTGAAGAGGGATTGCAATCCATCAACCTTATCCGACGCCAGTGTGCACACAGGAAACGAATTCCCAGGAATGGACTTAAGGTCATTCTGGGTAGGGGTGAACCAGGCCCAATGAAGTGGGTGAGGAGATGGAAAAGCCTCCTTTCAAGGTATGCAAGCGGCATGGCAAAATGTATCGTCGTAAGCCTGAGGCCACTGGAAGCAGTTGATGACGCCAAAGTGACCATCTGTGCGGGCTTGTAAGATTTCTGCATTGAAGTGATGAAATTCGGGAATGAAGTGCATATTGGGAGTCGTGATAACCAGATTGCCCTGCACGGCAATGGCGCGAGCATTGAAAGATTGTAACCAATCTGTTCAAAAATTTGGCATCAGCACATGACAGACAAATAAAGAAACACGCACTGTCTGAGAGGGCAGTATTTGCTTTGAATAGAGTCAGAGCAGTAGGCATGATGGGTACTACAAATCTTCACTGTGCAACACAACAAACAATTGAAAAAGGAGACATACCTAGTGTCAGTTGCAGAGTGTAATCATGGGAGTTCGAGTTGCTGGCCAGGAAGAGAGCAATAATGCCAGGATAAGGATGTAAGAAGAAATCAGTAAAAAGTAAATGAAATACAAGTGAATACCTTACTGGCTGTGAGACACTCAATGTTAAGGTAAAAGAAAGGATGAGCAGGACAAACAGATTCCAGATGCAAAGCACTCCTGCGGACGATCTTCAACCCTACTGAAGCAGCAACAGGTGAGCAGCCAGGGCGATCTTCCGGACATGTAGTCTAGGAGTGTGAGACCAGTGATGTGTAGTCAACTGATCAATTGAAGTGAACGGCACAAAGCCAGTTCAGATGGATGCAGGCCAGAGTCGAGGGATATCCTGGGGGATGACAGACACGGGGATAAGTGAAGAGAGAGGATCAGCGACAGTAGTTAGTAGCAAAAGAGAAATATCATGAAGTGGGAAAATCCCAAATGAAGTTCCAACTGAATGTGAGTTGCAAGTTCGATGTGGGAAAGTCCCATATGAATCTTACTCAATCTCCCCTATCCATTGTCTCCATCATCCATTGTCTCCATCGTCCATCATCTCCATCATCCATTGTCTCCATTGTCTCCATCGTCCATTGTCGTCTCCGTCGTCTCCATTGCCATCTCCATCGTCGTCTCCATCATCCTCCTTCAGCATCCTACCACCCTTATCCTTCGCCCTGACTAGCGACCCACCTGGATTCCTGGCTCCATCTATTTTGAATTGGCTTTGTGTCATTCACTTAAATTGATCAGTTGACTCCGTGTCACTGATCTAACACTCCTAGACTATGTGTCTGGAAGATCGCCCTGGCTGCTCACTTGCTGCTGCACCAGTAGGGTTGAAGATCGTCTGCAGGAGTGCTTTGCATCTGGAATCTGTCTGCACCGCTCGTCCTTGCTGTGACCTTCACCTTCAAGCCTTTCAGTCAAGTGCGTACTTTATTCTCGTCCTCTACTCCCTCTTCTGACAATCCTTAATGTCTTTTCAGGTCTCCTTTTCCTCATACCTCACTTACTGGTCTGTCTGCACCACTCGTCCTTTCTTCAAAGGTTGGCCTTCACCATTGAGCCTCTCAGTTCAGTGCGTATTTAATTCTCTTCCTCTACTCCCTCTTCTGACTTTCTTTAATGTCTCTTTGGGTCTCCTTTTCCTCATAGCCCTGACAAATGTTCCACCTGGATTCCTGGTTCCATCCTATTTTGAATTGGCTTCATGCCATTCACTTAAATTGATCAGTTGACTACGTGTCACTGATCTAACACTCCTAGACTACGTGTCTGGAAGATCACCCTTGCTGCTCACCTGCTGCTGCACCAGTAGGGTTGATTGGGTCTCCTTTTCCTCATACCTCACTTGCTGTCTGTCTGCACCGCTTGTCCTTTCTTCAAAGTTTGACCTTCACTATCGAGCCTCTCAGTTGAGTGCGTACTTAATTCTCTTCCTCTACTCCCTCTTCTGACTTTCCTTAATGTCTTTTCCTTAATGCATTCACTTGATCCCTGATGCAACATTCATTTTTGATTTCATCGGTCAATTTTTTGTTCTATCCCTCAGGAACCTTTCAATTAGAGCTTCATTGTATCCAAATGGTCAGTCTACCACTTGTTCTACTGTAGGGACTCGTACTCAATGCAGATTGTCTGTGACTTCTGCGAGAAGCCAGGCCATTGCATGCACAAGTGCTTTGCTATGCAGCGCGCTAGAGACACACATAAGACTAGGCAGGCGTCCACTCAGTCTGGTAAGCAAAGCAAGTGGTCTAGAAACACCAACAAGGCCTCTGAGGCATCCTCTACCATGTCCCAGCCATCCAATGCCTCGTCCAATCCGTCCACTAGCATCTCTGCAGCTGCAAATGCATCCTCCACCATCCAGAATGTGACTGAGTTCGCTGGTAATGCAAGTCTTTGCTCTTTTGACTCCTCTAGTCCTCTATGCCCTCTCCAGCTCGATGCTGATGTTGACTGGAATGCAGACACAGGTGCCACTTCTCATATGACCCCACATCGTCACTATATTCACAATTATACCCCAAAACACGTCCCAATATGACTTGCCGACTCCACCATCGTCTATTCAGCTGGAGTTGGGTCAGTGGTCTTTAATCCTGTGTCTGTGGGCGAGGTAAAAAGTCTTAGAGCAGTCGAGTTCACTCAAGTCTTGCATAAACCTGATCTTCGTAACAATCTCCTCTCAGTCTTGTATTTAACTTGAAACTGCGGCTTCCATGTCAATATATCTGCTTCCCACATGACCTTCTGTCGACCTAAGGGCACTCCTCTCTTCTATGCCTCTATCAATGCCCACAACACCACCTTTCTGGATGGCACCACCTCTCCTATCACTGAGTTTGCATCTCCTGCCTCTACCTGTCCCTTGGACATCACCCTCTGGCATAGGAGACTTGCTCATCACCACATAGCTGGTGTCAGGACGCTTATTGACCGCAAGCTGGTCACTGGACTTAGGCTGGATTCCAGGGCGTCGCCTGACCCTGTCTGTGAGCCTTGCCTGGCTGGTAAGATGCATGCCAATCCCTTCCCTCCTAGCGAGTGGAGGGCGAGCCGTCCTTTGGAGCTTGTGCACACTGATGTTCATCAGCTCCCCTACCGCACTTTCAGTGGTTATCGCTATTGGGTCACCTTCATTGATGACTACTCGCATTACCGCTTTGTCCTGCCCATCAAGGCCAAGTCAGACGTCTTTGAGGCGTTCAAGACGTTCAAGGCTTATGCTGAGAACCAATCTGAACGGCGCCTCAAGACTCTGAGGGACGACAAGGGTGGTGAGTACATGTCCAATGCTTTCATTGACTTCACTACCCAGAGCGGCATTGTGCGTCAGCACACCGTCAGGGCTCGTCCTCAGCAGAATGGTGTTGCAGAGCGTGCCAACAGGGTGTTAGCTGAGCGCATCACCACCATGTTGGATGAGTCTGGCCTTCCAAAGGCCTTCTGGGGTGAGTGTCTTGCAGCTTTGGTTCATGTCTGGAACAGGTGCCCCACTGATGCAGTGGATAATGCCACACCTTATGAGCTGTGGCACAGGCGTAAACCTGATGTCTCACACCTGAGAGTGTGGGGGTTCACTGCCTACGTGCATGTGTAGAAGGACAAGCACTCTGCACTCGAGTCTCATATGGAAAAGTGCGTATTCATTGGCTATCCAGATGGTTATAAGGGCTGGAAGTTCTATAACCCCACCTCCAAGCGCACTGTTATATCAGAGCGTGCTGATTTCGACGAGAGGTATCTGCTCTTGTCTAAGAGACCTACTGGTGCGCTTCCACCCCCTGTCTTGCCCACCGTCGAGTCTAGGATGATTCCAGACTCTGGTGATAATGATGATGGCATCTCTGATGAGGCACTGACTCATGGGGGGGATAGGCATCCACTAGGTCCTTCAGTCCCACCTGCCATCGCTCCAGCACCTTCTGTATTGCCTATTCAGCTTGCAGTTGACCCAGCTGTCCCAGAAGTTCATCCTGGTGATAAACCTGATGTCTTCAGGCCTGATCCAGCACCTCCTCAGCTTCCTGCCCATGCACCTGTTGTGCTAGCAGCTCCTGCCCCAGCTCCTCCTCCACCTGCTTCTCCAGTTGGCATTGTTGCAATGAGAATGGAATGGGCCGCTTCTAGAGGCTGAATAGTGACCAAAGATGATCAGGACTAGAGTCCAGAGTAAGTTGCCAATGTATTCAAGTAGAGTAAGAGTATACAGTACCTAGAGTCCAGAGTAAGTTGCCAAAGAGGCAGGGAGCACGGGACTCTAGGATATGGGTGATGTTTGGTAAACAAATGTAAACAGATAAGCCACAATCAAAAGGTGAGGGATAACTCAACCTAGGGACGTCCTAGGGAGGTTAGGAAGTCAACTAAATAGCAAAGGAAATGTGAGGGATGATACCATAACATATATAGAGCTAAAAGATATAGAAATGCATACTGTAGAGGTGAATGATCATATAACTAACAGCGGGTCCGGGTCCGGAATGGGTTTGCATGGGAATACTACAGAATTGTGCAGAAAATGTATAGTACCAAGGTAAACCACATACTTGCTCTTTGGGAAAAATTGAACGTGATATCTGAATCATTCTAGTTAGATGAGCATATACTTGTTCTTTGGGAAAAATCACACATGGTGTCTTCCTGATAGAACTGAAGGAATTCTAGTTGGATTGGTCCGTTGAAATATATGTAGGTATGACCAGAATAAGGAGCTCATGATACCATACAGCATTCCGATCAATCTTGGCAGGGGTACTGGACTGTCATCATAAATTTGTACTGTACAGCATTCCAATCATCATCAATTTTTCTTGGTGGGGGTACTGACTGACACAGGGAGAGGGGGGGGTCTGTAATAAGGGGCGATTTGTGCAATTCATCATTTTTTTCTTGGTGGGGGTACTGGACCAACATCATAGATTCTAACCGTACAGCATTCCGGTCATTCTTGGTGGGGGTACTGGACTGTCATCATAGATTCATACTGTACACCATTCCAATCTTCATTGATGTTTCTTGATGGGGGTACTGACTGACATAGGGAGGGGGGGCTCTGTAATAGTAATAAGGGGCATTCTGCGCAATTTATCAATTTTTCTTGGTGGGAGTACTGGACAAACATCATAGATTCGTACCGTACAGCATTCCGATCATGCTTGGAGGGGGTACTGGACTGTCATCATGGATTCGTACTGTACAGCATTCCAATCTTCATTGATTTTTCTTGGCGGGGGTACTGGACTGACATAGGGAGGGGGGGGTCATCTGGGAAAGTGAAAAGGTGTGTAATAAAAGGCATTTTGCGCAATTCATCAATTTTTTCTTGGTGGGAGTAATGGACAAACATCATAGATTCATACCGTACAGCATTCCAATCTTCATTGATTTTTCTTGGTGGGGGTACTGGACTGACATAGGGAGGGGGGGGGGTCATCTGGGAAAGTGAAAAGGTGTGTAATAAAAGGCATTTTGCGCAATTCATCAATTTTTCTTGGTGGGGGTACTGGACCATCATCATAGATTAATACCATACAGCATTCTGATCATCATCTATTTGTTCTTGGCGGGGATACTGGACTGACATAGGGAGGGGGGGTCATCTGGAAAAGTGAAAAGGTGTATAATAAAGGTGTGGGTTATCTTGTCCCTGTAACTTGTATGTTGGGTATTGGACCAACATCATAGATTCATACCGTACAGCATTCTGATCATGTTATTGTGGGTCTGCCCTATATTACATATGGTTCGCCCTAGTTAGTCTATCATGTTGTTGTGGTCCACTCTACATGACATATGGTCTGCCCAACATAGGCTATATTGTCTTTGCAGTCTGCCCTATAGGACATATGGTCCTCCCTAATTAGTCTGTAGTGGTGTTGCGGTCCACCTATGTAGGCATATGGTCCGCCCTAGTTAGTCTATCATGTTGGTGTGGTCTGCCCTACATGACATATGGTCCGCCCTATGTAGCCTATATTGTCTTTGCAGTCTGCCCTATAGGACTATGGTCCCCCCTAATGAGTCTATAGTGTTGTTGTGGTCTGCCCTACATAGGATATATTGTCTTTGCGGTCTGCCCTATGTAGGCTATATTGTCTTTGCGGTCTTCTACCATGGGATCATGACCAAAGATACTACTGGTAAACCTGGCATCCAGGCAAAGGTAAGTAGGATGGGCAAAATCACCTAGGCAAAGGTATGGTAGAAGTCACAAGTACCATGGTTCAGCACTTCTGGTAGGGGTCTGACACAGGTAAGTTATTCACAGGATTTAGAGCGATCATGTAGCCAACAGTCAAAAGTGAGTATCAACAAAGGTACTGATTGTGCAAAATTTTGAAAAACTAGGCGACCACTACCAAGGTCCAAGGTAGGAAGCATCCTAGCTATCAACTCTGTAGCTCTTTTTTATTGTACTACGTAAAACTCTGGAATGTACAGGTGAGGTCAGTAGCAAGTGTAGGTGCATGGGGATATGCATCTGTAAAAATTCAGCCAGCATCCCTGCAGCAAAAGTATGTAACAACTATACCACATTATTACGTGCAAATCGACAGGACATGTGCGGACATAGAGTGTAAACTGGTCAAAGAGGCTCGGCTGAGTGACAGATAAGGAAGGTAGGTCCAGGTATGCCAGTAATACATAGACGAATATAGTAATGCAATCATACAAGCCTAGCACAGGCTTGATTGTCACAGTGTATCCTTTGTATTGTTAGTGTGAAGATATTGGTTGAATTATAGTAGAACTAAACAGATACGACCACAAATACTACCAGACTTCGGAATGTACAGGTGTCTTCCTAGTGAGACACTAAATTGGGCAATGTACAATTGCATCCACAAATTCAGCCATTATATGATTCTATATGGTAGATAGAACACAAACATTCATTGTAGTCTAATGCTATTCACCATCAGAATCAACAGAAAATTACAGCAAAAATTGAACATTTAGGTGGTTTGTGACCCCAGACACTCCTATATATCCAGGTAAATCCATTAGATATGTGGTCCAAAATACCCTGTGGTATGTGCCATGACATGGTTCCAACGGTCTATAGTCCATGTGCAGTACATCCTCTTTGGTCCACAAAAATAATAGGAAAGGACCATGAAACATTGGAGAGACCAGCAGAAACATACCTCTTAGGTGCGAACCTCTATAGACAACAATCAACCTAAGAGGTATCTAAAATGGGGTGACCAAAGTGTTTTAGTCATGCTTTACCCCACTAGGTGCGTAGTTGATTAAGTTCTTACTACTGATAGTATATGCAGTGTTATTACATGGGATTCCCACTGTCCGCAGTGCCTCATGGTCTTTTACATAGCTACTCGGACCTGACGACACACTACTGTTTTCGCCTATATCACTCCGTACTCACACATAGATAGATAAATACTAGTCATAGTAGGTGATATTACCTTACCACTCTGTAGAGGGGAACAATTCCTTGATACTGGTCACCATTAGTCCTTACCCGTCGAATCAACCTGATTTTCACTCACTTGAGCCCCGAACCTTTGCCGTTCATTTCTTTAACATTCCCTTATAACTCCCAGTTGAACCCGACACTTTCCCATATAACCCGATACCCGAAATATCGGGTTTGTTAGTTCCCACATCGGATTTCATCGCATACCTTTGCATGTGGTCCTATGTCTTAGGACTTTCTTTTCCTTTCTCCTTTTGCAATTATTGAACTTATCTAGACAGCAAGCCCCTCGGGTCGAACATTCTTTCTTGCAAGTGTAGCAGCTAGGCAGGACCAGAGACCATATACTGACTATAAGTTCTACTAACTTTCTAGTCAGGTTAAGTCTACCTAAATATTGCTAGTGGCAAAACCACCCAGTATATATTAAGTTTTCACAACAGATCCGAACCGATAGGGATGTCTAGAGGCATGGATAAGGGTATGGAAGTATGGATAAGGGTAAGGAGGTCTGGATGAGCATCCGGAAGGCATGGGAATATCATTGGACATAGGTCCGGAGCATGGTATATGTCAGTTTCCTGAGGTCAACCTGTACCCATACCTGCCATGGGTATGAGTATGGATACAGGTCATGGCAGGTATATACCTATGGCAGGTGTACCCACAAGTGTGCAAGCACTAACAATGCCACCAGCACCATCCAGGTCACCATCTACTGCCTCCATCCAAAACAGCCACTTGTGCTTAGCACACATGCCTGGTGCACATCAGTAAATGTTAATATAGCTCAAACATATGCAGAAGACACCAGAAAGTGCCAGAAGAGTGGAAGGAGAGACAGGATGGGAAGAACAGGACTGACAAGATGGGGAGAACACAATGGGGAGGATGGGACCAATGAGATGGGAAGAACAAGATGGATGAGGGGAGAACAAGACAGATGAGAAAGGGAGAACAAGAGCAACAAGATAGGAAGAATGAGACCAATGAGATGGAGAGAACAAGACTGATGAGAGGGGGAGAACAAGAGAGGGGGAGAATGAGACCGACAAGATGGGGAGAACAAGACTGATGAAATGGGGAGAACAAGACCAATGAGATGAGAAGGACAAGATAGTTAGCAGTATGAAACACACAGTACACACACCTTGGAGCGCAGGAAACAGATAGGATAAGACTGGAGTGATGGATAGTAAACTGCTGTGCAGATGACAACAAGTGATGAAAGCATGACTGCAACTTGGATAAGAGTTAGAATTAGTAGGTTTGGTACAATTGGTGTAGAAATGGTACTTGTCATATGTTGGAAAAAAGTAAAGACCCATTTTGATGCCGCTGGCTTACAAGTTGGGTCATGTGCATTAAAAGGCACCTTACAAGGGCCTTTCAATATTGGCTGAGGTCATCAAAAGTATGAGATATTATTATGTAATGACTGATCCACATACTATGATATGACACTGATAACTTACAGCTATTTGCAAAAATGTTGTCAGTACACATGATTTGAAAAGAAAAATTGCCACAACTATGCCCAGCTCAATGCACCATCATAATACCATGCCTTACTGTAAAATCAGCCATGACCTCAAGCTTGCCACTGTAAATCTTTTTGAACACAATTTGCTCACTATCGGACAGATTGTGGACTGTGTTGGCTTCACAGAACATACTTTTTGGCATATCATGAAGCTCTGGCGAGAGATGGGGGATGTTATGTGGCACAATACTGGTCTCCCTGACTGACCATAGAGCCTCCACTTTGAGGATGTCAGCTACCTACTGCGCCTCATCAACCATCGTCCAGATTGGTTTCTAGATGAAGTTCTTGGCATGCTCGAATCCAACCATTGTCCTCTTACTTAAGGGTCTTATATACAACATCAGGAAAAACACTATAATTATTTAGGTAATAGTCATTTGACAATCTATTACACAGCTATCTTAGGTCATAATAAGGTCATATACATTAATAGTGCTTCTCTGTATGATATAATATTGCTTTAGGCACTATAGGAAATATAGAGTATTATATCAAGTTTATCACATATCAAAGTAAAGTAGAAAAAAAATGTCTACCAGATTGTCTGATAAGAATACTTGCTAAAAAAGTTATTTAAATAAAACCTTTTGTTACAGTCAACGTACACCCCTATTCATTTTCCTCTACTTACTTTGTATTACGTTACGTGCCGCATGATGCCGCCACTAGACTATCTCTGACTTGGCTTATCTTGTATTATACCACAATCGCTGTTGCCATCGCTAGGTGACCTATTCTTGTTATCTCTTATCTCTGACTCATCTCTCTTATCTCTGACTTGTCTATATTCCCACGTCTGCCCTAAACACACTGCCTATCCCTATATGTACGAGTCCTGTACCTTGTAGTTCTTCACTTTAATCTTACTAGGTTTTACCTGGAACTTCCTTTGCTTAAGACCTCCAATCTTATGTAAGTCGTCTGAACCGATATTCAAGTCGAGGACACTCTCCTTGACCTGTCTTAGAAACACCGATCATTGAAGCCTTGACCTTGCTGAGAGAACCTCTCTCTGTACGGTTAATGCATCGTTGGACTTTAGCCGAAGCTCTTATCGAGCCGCTACTGTCTAGAACTATTCTAGTTCGTAACACCTTTTGCATTTATCTAATATTGTATCAGTAGTCCATTCAGCAAGAACACCATTAGAAAAGTCTGGTATCAAATGACAACTCTGACATATAGAAGAAAGCTTTATAATGGCTCCAGGTGAATGACCATCAGCCAATGGTACAGAATTAGTAACAAGATACATGCTATGATGAGGCTCAGGAGCTGTTTTCAGCTTGACGTACTATTCTACATATGCCAATGGCTCAGAAGGCCAGGTAGATGGTGCTGTCCAGGAACCATAAAGTTTGGTGGGTAATCTGAAAATTACTTTTAAAGGTCCAATCCTAGCACCTAAAATGATAGAGTCATTCTCAAGTATGCAAGAACAAAACTATATCACTTACTTTGTAATCCAGTAGATTCACAGTCCTCGCTGATCATAACTACAACCATATCAAATCTGGCTGGGCTTCCTAAGCTCTTAGGTTTAGCCTTGACACTACCTATCTCTAGATTCCCTAGGTCCAAATCAACTTCATTGCCTAAATCATTCAAACTGAATCTGAAACCATGATAGACATCCAAAGAGCTGAATGGAAGGGAAGCATTTCTCAGTCGTCCACCAGCAATATTGTTATTATTGAAAGAATTGACGAAGTAGGTCAGATTGTGTTGAAAGCCAGGGCAGGTATGTCTCTCCATTATTTCTTGAATGTCCTGGTTCTTTCTGGCTGGATATTTTGCGATGAGAATGCTTTGATCTTTGAATCTAGAGTAAGAGAATTCTTCATCCTCATTTTCCAGTGTCATTTTAAGATAGGTCTTGAATGAAGATGCCTATGATATAGATTTGAAGTAAAGAGCATCAATATATTTCAAAAGAAAATCACCTTTTCCCTCCTACTTAGCCAGGATATTATCTGAGGCACTCCATTGTGGTGATTTAATGCATACCATCCCTCTTTATAAAAGTCAATGTAAAAATGCTCCATCATTTCTATATTATAGTTGTCAGTTATGCCAAACCATGTGATAGAGTCGATATAATGAAGAAGGGAGTAGATTTTTGGGATGTCCAGATGTTCTCTAACTCCAAGATTGAAGAGAATATTTTTGTGATGGTGAAAATCCTTGAGGGCCTTTTCCATATATACCAGTATGTCATTGTCATGTGAAGGATATTGAGCCAGATAGATAAAGTCGAGTAATGACCTGTAGCTGATGATCACATCTCTAGGGACTTTGCCTATCATACGGCCCAGCAAAATGTGTGCCATATGTTTGCAGTCCTTTCCTCCAATCTGACCCAAGGAGGACCATCCATTCTTGAAGTGACATAGACTATAACATAGGGGAAGTGTTGCAATGAGAATGGAATGGGCCGCTTCTAGAGGCTGAAGAGTGACCAAAGATGATCAGGACTAGAGTCCAGAGTAAGTTGCCAATGTATTCAAGTAGAGTAAGAGTATACAGTACCTAGAGTCCAGAGTAAGTTGCCAAAGAGGCAGGGAGCACTGGACTCTAGGATATGGGCAATGTTTGGTAAACAAATGTAAACAGATAAGCCACAATCAAAAGGTGAGGGATAACTCAACCTAGGGACATCCTAGGGAGGTTAGGAAGTCAACTAAATAGCAAAGGAAATGTGAGGGATGATACCATAACATACAGTGGCTCAAAAAACTGTCTGCATGTTTTGACATTTTTCACTATCTATGATATTGTGTGAGAATGAACAAATTCCTCAAGGACATACTTATACCACATTGTAGTATGGCTTCAGGGCTTTTATTTGAGCCCTACACCGTGGGAATCGGCGGAGATATGGTGGAGATATAAGGCTTATAAAATGATGACTCATGTGGACAGTTTTTTGAGTGTATATTAAAACTATATAAATCATGCCACTATTATATAAATTATAAAGTGGTGTCATTATGTTATTTTATGACTATATCTGACTATATAAACCAGAATATCTCATGTATCATAGTCATAATCACCATGAAAGCCATCTCCTCTGCTCAAAGAGATAATATCCTCTCTCTGTCTTATGCTAGCCTCTCTGCTCGCCAAATTTCCTCTAGAACTGGAGTATGCAAGTCCACTGTGGCCAAGTTCATCAAAGAAAGCCACCCAGACAAGGAAAACTCTTGTGGAGGACGTCCATCCAAGCTTACCTCTACTGACAAAAGGGCTATTATCCAACATATCACTACAGGAAAGGCTGATAATGCTGTCCAAGCCACCCATTATATCAATTCCACCATCACTACCCCTGTCTCTTCACAAACTGTGAGGAATGTTCTCAAGGCAGCTCATCTCAAGGCAGTAACAAAGAAGAAAAGCCTCTTCTCTCCATCAAACATAGGCAGAGAAGACTAGCCTTTGCCTTAGCTCATCAACACTGGACTGTAGAGGACTGGAAGCGTGTTATATGGTCAGATGAGACCAAAATCAATAGGATTGGGTCAGATGGGAAGGTGTATGTATGGAAAAAGAAGGGAGATGGCCTAACAGACAGAGAGGTTAATGGGACTGTCAAGTTTGGAGGGGGTTCTTTAATGGTATGGGGCTGTATGGGATGGAATGGTGTGGGAATGCTTGCTGAGGTTGAGGGGAAGATGAATGCTGAGCAGTATGTGGACATTTTAAATGACCACTTGCTGTCTAGCTTGGCAGAATCAGGGATTGATGAAGAAGATATCATTTTCCAACAGGATAATGATCCCAAGCACACATCCAGAAGAGCTAGGGAATGGTTTGAAGAACATAAAATCAATGTTCTTGACTGGCCAGCACAGTCTCCTGATGTCAATGTCATTGAACATCTCTGAGGAACACTCAAGAAAAAGCTTCAAGCCTATGAAAACCCCCCTAAAGGAGTATGGGAGCTTTGGGAGAGAGTAGCAGTGGAATGGGGGAAGATCACAGCTGAGGATTGCCAGAAATTAATTGAGAGTATGCCTAGAAGGATAGAGGCAGTAATTAAAGCCAAGGGAGGTCATACAAAATACTAGAATACCTGGTTATTACTGTAAAATACTTGAGTCAAAAAACTGTCCGCATGAGTCACCATTTTGTGAGCCTTGTATCTCCACCATATCTCCACCGATTCCCACGGTGTAGGGCTCAAATGAAAGCCCTGAAGCCATACTACAATGTGGTATAAGCATGTTGTTGAGGCATTTGTTTGTTCTCACACAATATTATAGATAGTGAAAAATGCCAAAACATGCGGACAGTTTTTTGAGCCACTGTATGTAGAGCTAAAAGATATAGAAATGTGTACTGTAGAGGTGAATGATCATATAACTAACAAAAGCTTTCTTAAGTTCTTCAAAGGATTTCCAACAATCATCGGAAAGTTCCACTGGATGTCCTTGCGTGTAAGATGGGTTAATGGAACCACAATATCTGAGTAGTTGAAAATGAATCGACAATAGAAATTTGCAAATCTGAGGAAGGATTGGATATCCTTGACTTTCCGGGGTTCCGGCCAGTCAGTGATAGCTTGGATCTTCTCAGACGACATGGTCAAGCTGTCCGGAGAAAGGACATATCCAAGGTATTCAATGGATGACGAGTGGAATTTGCATTTTTCAGGTTTAGCATATAGTCGATGTTTTTGGAGACGACGGAGGACTTCTCGGACGTGTTTCTTGTGGGACGCAAGGTCGTGAGAGTAGATGAGGATGTCATCCAGATATACGATAACGCAGATATCCAGCATATCAGCAAAGATGCTATTGACAAAGCATTGAAAAGCCGCTGGAGCATTGGTGAGACCTTCCGGCATCACCAACCATTCATAAGAGCCATAGCACGTTTGGAAGGCAGTCTTCCATTTGTCCCCTTCTGCTATCCAGACGAGATGATAAGCAGAACGGAGGTCAATCTTGGTATAAACTTTAGCGCAGCTCGGAGAGTCTAAGAGGTCGGCGATGAGGGGTAACGGATAACGGTCTTTCTTGGTAATCTGGTTGAGACCACGAAAATCCACACAAAGGCGGAGGGATCCATCCTTTTTCTTGACAAATAGGACAGGGGCTCCGTGAGGAGAGGATGAGGAGTGGAGGAGTCCCGAGGCAATGTTTTCATCAAGAAACTTCTGGAGGGCTTCAAGCTCAACCGGGGATAGAGAATATATGGTTCCGAGGGGTGGACTGGTCCCTTCTTCCAGATCTATCTTCAGATCATAAGGACGATGGGGAGGAGGTTGACCAGCCTTTCCCTTGTCGAAGACATCCGCAAATTCGTGATAATCCGAAGGAATTCTGAATAGGTTTGGAGGATCAGATGACAGTGATGCGGACCGGAGATCGACGCCGGATGGACGAAGGTAAATGCTGAACTGAGTCGAACCTTCCATCTTGCAGGCCCGGCAAAAGGCAACTGCATTGATCAAGGATATGTTAGGAACAGTGTTATCAGTGGATGGTCCAGATGTAGTCAGAGGAGGTATGGTTTCCATCGGAGGAGGGATATCCAAGGACAGAAGTGACATTGGAGTGGTTGATAGCATTCCATGAGATGTCGTCCAGAATTCAATGCTGCCCAAAACCCAGTCAATCAACGGATTGTGTCGGGTGAGCCAGCTGTATCCAAGAACGATAGAACAAGATGAATCCAAAGGAGTAATGTAAAATGTATCAGATGTAACTACACCAGATGGAAAACGGACGGACAAATCTATAGCTTCGGAAATGGTGTTATTACAAGTACCATCAAACAAGCGGAGCGGAATAGGAGGTATCGGATATGTAGGGATTTTGTGTTTTCGGACGAAACTAGTATCTATGAAACAATGAGAGGAGCCACAATCCACGAGGGCTGGAAATTCAGAGATGGACAGAAGTAACGGAAGTGATACATATGGACAGAGAGAGTTTGGATCCGAGAGTGCGACAGCGTTGAGTCTTAACTCCTTTGTGCAGGTAGAGTCAATGCGACCCTCTTCCTGCACGGAGCTAGGAGGGTCACGGACTATTTTTTTGTCTTGACAGAGACCTCCGGTTGGGTTTCCAGAGTGACTACTGCAGTGCGGCCTTTGGCAGCAGGCGAAGTAGACTTGGTGCATTCCCGAGCAGTATGCCCAGGTCCGCCACAGAATAAGCATAGCTTCTTATCCAAGCGTCTCTGATGCTCCTCGGACGTGAGTTTTCCATCCTTACCCAACTTGGAAGTAAGATCCGGAGCCTTTGGAGCGGATGTGGTAGAAGACGTGGATTGTTTCCTAGACTTGTTGGTACTGGAGTGATGGGTTCCGGATTTGTTGTTTCCGGATCCAGACAAGTTAGTGTTTGTCCGATCAGAAGCGGACTGCTTAGGAGGGTTGGATGAAGTGGATTTAGTCTCTCGGGGTGACTTCTCCTTTCCGTTCTCAGTATCGGGCTTCAATAGTCTGAGCTAGAGTTTTGTATTTGGAAAGGGTAGAGGGTTTACCCATGCGACTGATTTCATCCTTGATGCAAGCTGGAAGTCCATTATAGAATTGGCGTCTCAAGGCTCTGTTGCCCCAGCCACGGACCTGTGAGGCAAGACACTGGAATTCCACAATGTACTTGTTGATGCACTGTCCTTCGCGCATGTGGAGCTGTTCGAGTTGCATTTCTGCATCACCGGATGGGTCATGTGGTCTGAAATTGGTTTGGAGTTCAAGCATGAACTCAGAGTAGTTATCCATCCATTCCAGATGGACGTCCGTTCTGTCGGATAGGAGGTCTGGTTCAAACCATTCAAGAGTCATACCCTTAAGGTAGGATTGGGCGAAGTTGACTTTAGCCCGTCCGGTACAGAAAGCTTTTGGCTTGCTTTGGAAGTTAAGCTCACATTGGACAAAGAATGCGCAGAGCTTCCTAGGCTCAGTTCCACCAAATGTATCCGATTCACAGATTTTTGACTTTGGAGTCTTTGGAAGTGGTAGTGTGACAATTATTATGAGCAAGGTTATCAATGGCGTCTGATAGTCAGAGCATAATGTGGTCCTGTGGATTCAGGTCATCGTCTTCATCATCATTGTCTTCCAAATCATCGTCCAGATCACCTCCGAAGTCATCTGGTGGGTTGCCAGGAGTGTCATCATCATCATCAGGATCTTCGTCGTCCGGGGGACCCCCAGCAGGAGTGCATGTAGGGGTTTCCGGGTGTTGATGATTCATGAGTTTGGAAATGCTTTGAGCTGGCCCACGGTTACTAACATGGTGCTGAGAGAAACTGGTGAAGGTGTTGACTATGGGTGTCGGATCACGGTGGATGGATGAGAGTCCGACCGAGTAGAGAGTTGGTTGGGCTACCTTGGTAGGAGCCATGATAGATGCGATATACTCGGAAAGATGTGAGTTCGAATATACTGTTAAGTAGCGTACTCAAGGGATATCAAATCCGAAGGACTTTGGCCTCAGCTCATGCAGGATATGGATGATGGATCTGGATCAGATCTGTGGACTGGATGTTCAGGATCCGTTCCTAGATTATTGGTATATGACACTACCGAGTATCAAGACCCGAAACCCGACACCAGAGATTTGGCACTCGGCACTCGAGACAAAAATGAAAACTTGACACTCGAAAGTACTGACTATCGACTACCAACTACTGAGTCCCGACTGTCGGGTCTCAAGTCTCGGCACTCGGTACTCAACACACGAAGCTTGAAACTCAAAATTTGTAAACGTCTGAATTTTGAATCACTGAGTACCGACACCCAACACCCAAAACCCAAAATTTGGCACTAGGCACTCGAGACAAAAATGAAAACTTGAAACTTGAAAGTACTGACTACCAACTACTGACTACCGAGTCCCAAATGTTGGGTCTCAAGTCTTGGCACTTGGTACTCGAGACATGAAGCTCAAAACTCGAAATTTGTAAACCTCTGAATTTCAAATCACCGAGTGCCGAGTATTGACACCCGACACCCGAAATTTGGCACTTGGCACTCGAGACAAAAATGAAAACTTGAAACTCGAAAGTACTGACTACCAACTACCAACTACCAACTGCCAACTACCAAGTCCCAAATGTCGGGTCTCAAGTCTTGGCACTCGGTACTCGACACACAAAGCTCAAAACTCACAACTTGTAAACCTCTGAATATCAAATCACCGAGTACCAAGTATCGACACCCAACACCTGACACCCAACACCTGAAATTTGGCACTCAGCACTTGAGACGAAAGATTCAAAACTTGACACTCGAGAGTAGGGACTCAGTAGTTGGTACTCAGTGATTCGAGATTCAGAGTTTTACAAATTGTGAGTTTTGAGCTTCGTGTGTCTAGTACCGAGTGCCAAGACTTGAGACCTGACATTCAGGACTCGGTAGTTGGTAGTTGGTAGTTGGTAGTTGGTAGTTGGTAGTAGGTAGTTGGTAGTTGGTAGTTGGTAGTTGGTAGTTGGTAGTTGGTAGTCAGTACTTTTGAGTTTCAAGTTTTCATTTTTGTCTCGAGTGCCAAGTGCCGAATTTTGGGTTTTGGGTGTCAGGTGTCAGTACTCGGTGGCTCAATCAATGGACTGGCAGAGGTTACATGCATTGAAAACTTGTATATACATCTATCACTATGCAATTATGTAGCCATGTCAACCTCCTCAGAAGACTCATCAACCTTCACCTCCATCTCAACATCCATGTTGTTGGAAGAGTCATATTCTGGGACAAGGTTGTTTGGATCACCTGGGTCCACAATGTCGCCGGACGCATCTTGATCCTCTGGATGAACAACTTGGTCATAGTCAAACAGGAGACCCTCAATGGCAGAGGCATCTGGGAATGTTGGGGTTATGATTGTGGGAGCCAATGTTTCCATACTGAGATCAATTAGAGGGGGGAGTGCAGATTCTGGGGGTGACATGGTGCGGGGGCTGGATTGATCAAGCAACAAGGATGCTGCATTGGCAGGAGTGTCAGGAAGTGGGAATGAGGGGTGCCGGTCGGTGATTTTGTGCCTAAGGCCTTTATGAAGGCGTTGCAGGGTATCAATCTTACCATCCTGCTCTGCCACACAAGTCTCAAGAAGAGCAATTTGAGCTGCAGCATTCCAAATCGCATGGGATATGGCATGAAGATCCAGCATAGGCACACCAAGTGCTGCAGCAGGGACTGCCAGGCCGGGTGCTGCAGCAGGTACTGCTGACCTGGAAGATGGAAGTGCTACAAGGGACAATTAAGGTCAGATGGTGAAGAATGAAAAACTTGGGTGACTTATGAGCTGGTGCAGGTGCAGGTGCAGGTGGCTTGACAGCAGTGATGGTCTTGCTGTGACCATGCGCCTGGGTCTGGGGAGTGGTCACAGCAGTGCCACGGGAAGTTCCGGCCAGGCCACGAGACTGACTGCAAGTTTGGGCCTTGGATTGGGAGGCAGGGGGAGCTTTGGAGGGGCTGGGGGTTTGGGCGGCAGGGGTCACCTTGAAGGGAGTTTTGGAGGGAGCGCCGGATGGTGTCATCGACCTCGTCTTCCGGGTGATAGAGGTAGCACAAACACAAGGAGGCAGGGATCCCATATTCGCGGGGGTGCACTTGATCTTCTTTGTGGTGCAGTAGATGCACAACATACACAGAGCCCTGGTCCTCTTGTCCAACCGAGTTGCTTAAGGCCAGCTTAGCTTGTGGCAAGCATAGCATGGGTTGTTCTGTGGGCGGTATTAGTGTGCAGACTCACTTGAGAAATATACAAGTACTCACCAGCCCAGGAATGAGAATGTCAACCATAGGCATGACTGGGGTTGCCTGGACCGGGGGTTTGGGAGTTGGCTGGGAGAACTCAATGACTGCTGGGTGACTGCTGGCAATCACCTGTGATGATGTAAGCACACACCAAGTCCCAGATGCATAAATGAGACTTACCCTGGCAGGGCCAAAGGGTTTTTTCGTCAGCACTCTGGGGGAGTGAGGCAAATTGGGCATCCTTGTAACAATTGGGGAGAGCCGGGGAAGGATGATCTCCAGCACTCCATGTGAAAGTGGCTACAAGAAAATCAGAGACACTGAAAACATGAACCAGATGACATACCTGGATACCGAGTCTTCATCATCTTCTGACTCCACGATGCGCTTGGACTTCACAAGGCGAGCAGACCTCTGACACTTGTGACTCTTCATCACGGATTTCAGTGGTTGGGAGGAGAGTCCAGAAATCAAGGGGGACTTCCTCTTCTTACTCCCTTCTGCCTTGGGCCCCGGGTCGGGGAAGATGGCCTTACCTTTCCCCTTGTCCCAGGACTTGGTGGTGGGGTTGGTGGAAGGGCCAGCAACATTGCCGGCAGTGATGGCTGACTCAGTGGTGGGGTTGGTGGAAGGGCCAGTGACATTGCCAGCAGGGATGGCCGGGGAGGGAAGGTTGACAGGAATCGGACCAGTGGATGGGGGGCAGCAGTTGGGAGATCAAAGGTCAGGTTGGCTATGGCCTTCCAGGTGAGGGATTTTGGGTACCAGGTGTGCCTCAGAATGCAAGGATCATCATACCCAATGGAGTGCCAGTCTGGCCAGACCTTTGGAACCATGTTCCGGACGTGCAGGAGCTCTTTGGAGCACAAAATGATGAGGCCAGGAAGAGGACCATCCCCGGACCCATACTCCTTGACTACATCAGCCTACTTGGATGTTAGTCAAGAAAAAGCACCAAAAAAAAATACATACCACAAGTGTAGCAACCTGTTTTCCCAAAGCCGAGTGGCTGGGACCTGGGGGAATCTGCTGGGCACCACTGATGATGGCCATGATCTGGCCAGTGGATGCCTTGAGATTGGTCAAAGAGTTGTCAACTGGAGTGGACATGATGAGTGGGTTGAGAAATTTAAAGATCTTGAAATCAGATTGAAATCAGTTATCAGAAAGATGAAGTTTCAAAACAAATGAGTCATTTGATGGATGATCCGCAAAATCATTCACTGCCTGTGTTTGTTTGGTTGTGGTTCAAATTTTGGCAATTGCCGGCTTTGTGTTGAACTTCGACATTTTTTAGATCATCAGTCAATCAGTCCACCAATTCTCCACACAACATGAGTCCCCATCCAGCCGTTAGATTTCTTGACCCCCCGGTGACCAACTATAATTCTATGGATGTGGATGACTCATCTATGGGCCGGGAATCACTAGGTATGTTATATTGTTATCATGCCTTATCTATTCACCGGGTATCCCTTAGATGACTTAGATGACTTATACCTGGGGCCAGATGATGACATAGAATATGATACTATGTCGGCTGGACCCCTGGATGCATTGGCTGCAATACCCAGTATGACTATACATTCATTATGATCAGGGATAATCATGCATGCTAACTTCACCCTTGAAGATCAATCAGATCCAGGTCAGGCTGATGACACCGGCTGTCTCATTGATCCAGACTTGTACCTCGGGCCTGAGGATGATGTGATTGATGTTGATGAGTTTCCAGATGCTGCTGATCCTCCCACCTTTGATCCGGCTACCTCAGAGGTGTCTTTCTCATGTGGGTGCATTCATTCCAGATGGTTATTGATACTTATCCCATCTCCCAAGCCAACAAATTATCTACCAAACTTCCAGCAGACCAGCCAGAGCTCGATTTCAAAGAAGTACGTTTGATGGCCCGGGAGCTCCATCCTTTCAGAAAATACCAACACCCAGAATGTGAGTATCTGAAAGCAGAGCATTGATCTTTGTGCTAATCTGTCTGGAAGACCAATCCATCCGAGATCGACTCCATGATTACACACACCATACTGGAGGTCTTCCTGACCCTTCCCTCCAACAACTACTTGAGGCCGAGCAACCATTTTGAACAGCTTGGGCAGAAACATTCGACAAATTGAAAAAGCTGATGCAGACCTGTGGAGTTTGCAAAGAGTTGAACAGATGAGCATTGAAATGCTCAAGGTGGTAGATTCCTTGATTGAACACTTTGAAGAATAAATAACCATGTAAATTACTGTATTACAACCTCTGAATTTTCATTGACATCCCCACATCATGTTCACTACCAAATTTTTCAATTCATGTCCCTGGGCATCGAATGGGACTCGATACATGATGGTTGTAATTCAATATTCGGGACTCAATACTCGATAGTTGGGACTCGATACTTGACAGTTGGGACTCGGTGTTCGATAGTCAGGACTCAATGTTCGGGACTTACTCGATAGTCAGAACTCGGTGTTTGATAGTCAGGACTTGATATTCGGGACTCAAAGTTCGATGTTCGGGACTTGACACTCGATCGTCGGGACTCGGTGTTCGATGAATCTTGGGCTTGGGGTTTTGGGACTCGATGGTTGGGACTCAATAATAGATATTAGATGTTAGGATTGCCATACTTGATATTCAGTAGTCAGGACTCCACATATAATATTTGGTCAGATATATGAAAGTCACACATTGACATGTAAATATGAGCAGGTAAAGACAGGCAGTGTAGTATCAGGCCATTACTTCTTTCCCCTTGCTCTTGTTACTCAAGGGCTTGTGTCCAATGGCTGTTGTGTTGACTTACTCTGGGTTGTCCTCGCCAATGGCTCAATCACTGCTTTCTTTCCCTGTGTGTTCTTTGGCGCCGGCGACCTATTGACTTCTTTGGTTGCACCATCCTCCTGAACATTGCCAGTGACTCTCTCAGTCAGCCCAGCCAGGAGGTCGCCCATTTGCAATGTCAGCAGTGCACCAGTCTTCTCTGCATTGACCAGGCAAGGTTTGGGCATTGCACATGGGACCACTGTCCCTCCAGGTGCTGTCGAAGGACGAGGCTCTGTTCTGGGTCTCTTTTGCAGGGGTCTACCTTCTGCTGCGTCATCATCAGCATCATCCTCCATGTCATGAGTGTCACCCTCAGGATTGCTCTCTGGATCACTCTTGTGATCGGTCTCGGAATCACTGTCAGTTTTGGTTGCCAAATTCCGAGGCCTTCGGATCATATGTCTTCTGACTTTATGAGTCCGATGAGATGGCGAATTCCCAGATACAACCGAGGCTACCATGTCCCCATCTCTGTTCTTCTATGCATTGAACAGAAATGTTGAACCTTCCCCTTTCTCCTGCCAAGCATACCAGAAATTCAGTAAGGCAGTCATGTCCCAATGTTGCAACTTCGAAGGCTCCTTCAAGTCCACATCTGCCAGAACATACTTCCTTACCACAAAGTCATCCTGACTTTGTATGATGGCGCTCCATGGCACAACTGCCTTGTCAATCCCGGAACAGATACCTGTATAAATGCATTCAACAAATGTTCGGGTGTTGCGACGATGGACTCACGATAGTGCAATGTAAGAAATGCTCTGACTATGGCTTTCTTCTCCTTGAGTTTTGTTTCGGTGATGTCTGGAAGCACTGGCATCCCATTGCTGTTGGTTTTGAGTTCAAAAAGCAGGGTTCCTGATTCTCTATTGACCTCCCTTCACCTGTTGCTCACCATCCCGTGCCCCAGCACCTATCATGACGAAGATCAACCAATTCATTCCAGTAGCCAGAGATGAAACACTCACCAAATTGTTCCTGTGCATACTCCTGCCAAACTGGTTTGATGTCCTCCCAGTCATTCATCTTCATGAAACTGTCCCCATCTCCTAATGCCTCATTATCATTGTGCCTGCATGAAATGTATTGAGATTGAAGATCTGTGATGACAAAATTTACTTACATCCCGAACAGCACCTCTCCCTGTTTATTCTTCCATGCCGACATTACAAACACTCTCATCCCGCATTGCCTCCACATCTTCTTTGAAAAGTGCTCCATATATGCCAGTCCCTTCTTACGAGCCACTTGTGCTTGTATCTCAGGAGGAGGAAAGTTTTTGGACCATTCTTCAGCCATGTCCTTTGCCTTTTCCAACTTGTCATTGGACAATTCAGCCATGACTCTCTTTACAGCCGCCTGATAATACTTGAACATACTGGGACATCCTGGCTTTGCCCCAGACTTGTCCTCAATCCTCCTCAGCACCTCCTCCCGCTTCTGCTGGTAGATCACCTGCCTAGGAGTCCATTTCCTCCCATACTTGATCATGTCCTTCCTCTCCTTCTTTTTCTGGTTGTTGAACAACCATGTCTTGTACATCTGAGAGTTCATGGAAGAATAAGATGTTAAAATTTTGGTTTTGAATGAAGCAAGGATGAATCACCTGCTTCCTCTTCTTCCATTGTGCTTGGTCGACCTTGGGGGAAAATAGCCTGGCAGCCCTAGCTATGGCAGTGAAAACTGCCTGCTTCTCATTCCTTTTTGCTGAAGTCCACTCAGGAAGGTAGTTCTTCAACTCCAAAATTTT